>CAKAEH010001338.1:0-77336 GCA_916381525.1 Cercopithifilaria johnstoni
AAAAAATGTTTTATGAAAAATTTTGTGGTCTTTCTTTACTCAGTATTTCTGGATTGTTCATTTGTGTGGAATATATTAATCTTCCTTTCCAGTTTGTTGGAAGAATTATAGCAAAGGCAATATATGACATATATATATATAAACGAACAGGTAAATTCATTTCCAGGGACGACATATAAGACGATTGCCCAGACAGGAAGGACGTCCTTTGAACGAAAATGATATTCAATCAGTGATGCAACATTCGAATGTAATCGGTGTACTTGCATATACCGCTCCTCAATCGGTTAATTTTCTTGTTCCCTTCGATTTTACACATACTAACTGCAATCACTATAATTAGTGAATTTAATTCATTTTAAAATAAATTTTATTTCCTTTCTGCATACTAATTTAGACCAGCATATGGGTTTACTATATGTGTATAGTATTAAAATGACTAGGAATTAGCTAAATGATATTAGTTTCATTGAAGTAGTTATTTTACTCAATGAACTTTAACCTTTATGTCATACGTGCAGTTACAGATCTTTTTTTTTTTAGTTATGTATTAATTTTAAGAAATTTAACAATGTAAGTTAAAAAAAAACACAGGGATGCAAATATCCAACAGATTGGACATCGCTCGAATATAGCCATGCAAATGCGCTTGTTTGGGTCGGCGGTGATATGTTTAATCAAACAACCTCTGCAAATGATCCATTATTCTTTCTTCATCATGCTTTTGTAGATAGCATTTGGGAATATTGGAGAAAACATCGACAAGTATTTAAATTATTTGAACTTAAACTTACATTTAACTTAAGTTTTTTTATTTTTTTATCCATACTTCATGCAGAAATGACTTTGCATAATTTGTAAATCTTCAATGAGAAATTATATCATTTCACAATTTTGCAGAGTCGAGATGCAAGATCGAAAAGCTATCCGCCGGATTTGTCAGAATGTAGTAGTGAAAATCATTTTGCGCAAAATCTCATGCGACCGTTTGAACCATTGAGAAATATCGATGGAATAAGCAATAATTACAATGAAAGATTGTATCGATATGCGCAACGACCTGTATGTCATGGAGGTCAAGACGAGCAATGTGGAAGCGAGTGAGTGATCAATTCCTCTCTAATTCGATTTCTCTAATTCGATTCATCTTCAATTCTTAAACATAACGTTTTCAGACTAACTTTAGTAACCTTAATAAGAAATTGTTTTCAAACTTTTTATGAAATTAATTGCAATTTGTTTGATTTCATATATTGTTGACATTAAAAATGCTCAATAAAATCATCATGAAATTTGAAAAGTTTAGAAATTTGGAAAAAAAAGTTTACGATAACGAATAAACGAGCAAATTGATGAATAGATAAGAGTTTAGCTGAGCATGGAAGCAGTAAAACGTGGATTCAGATTCCTATTCTGTGATTTATCACATGGGTACGCTCGATGTTCCACAAAAATACGTCTGGGTGGCAATTGTGACAGTTACACACATCGGGAGAATCCGTGCCACAATGGTTTTTGCCTATCCGGAAGATGTATTAAAAGCGCATCAGTTCTCCAGAAACAAGATGAAATACTTTTTTAATTTCAAGTTTTTGAATTTGACAGAAAGTGAGAATAGGCTGAGGTCATTTTTAATATGACTCATGTTTTCCTTTCAGTTTCAATTAGATAACTAATTTTGTAGAATGTTGAGGTTTCCTTTTTATCGTTCATTCTTTCTCCTGCCATATTCTTTTTAAAATAAATTTCATTTCTTTTCTTATTTTAGACAGAGCGAAATCATATGAAACAAATGAGAAGTGTAGAAGGCATAACTGTAGAACCCGCAGAAACATTAATTACAACAACCTCAATAACAAATGTTGAAAAGGTTCATCATGAAAGCAAAATTTACTCAATGATGCCGCTCATTCATCCTTTTTTGTAATCGGAATGTTCAGTAATTTTCCTGATTGATATAGAACAAGTTCTTTTAATTTTGAAGTGGAAAACTTTCACGCATAAGAAAGATGAACTTTTTTTTATTTAAAAATAGAAAGAATTGAGGCTAGAAATTCCTACTGATCTCAAATTCGTTGATATATTGTAATTGAACGGGAAATACTTTTATCAAATGATTAATTAATTAAAGGATTCTTATCAGTGATACAGCTAATTCTCTCATTTCAGGAGCAATGCTATAATGGTCATGAATGTTGTTCAGTTTGGGCCAATAGAGGTGAATGTAGAACAAATGAAAAAATGATGCTTGATTGGTGTCCTGTGTCCTGTCATAAGTGTATCCCACAGTATAATATTGATTTTGGTAAGTTTTTTTTGGCCATATTTATCTGTTAAATACCTTTAATAGCTTATCAGTAAAAATTGTACGACAAACGCAGACTGAAATAATTGAAGATTAACAGTTTGAATAATACTATTGCGATTTATGAAATAGCTCTGATTGCTAAAATTCTAAAAGATGATAACATCATAAAAGATTGAGAAATTAATAAGAAATCCCAATTGTTTCAATCCGTGTTTATTGTACAATCTTTTTCCTTTGTCGTAGGTTTTGAGATTAGAGATAGCCATTAAATTTTTTCTCACTTAAGCAAATTGTGGCAAACGTTTACTTTCGTCTTTTACAATCGCTACTACTTACCATCTCACTCTCCATTTAATCATTTAGGAGAATTGTTTACAGAAAGCTATCAAACTTTTCTGTCATATTAAATTTAAGCTAAATTCTCTGTCATCTGATTCCAATGACATTGTCTAAGTCTCTTATCTACTTCCTTCTCTTCCATTTCCTTCTCTATTCTTTTAGTTCAAGCAACTTCTTTGTTATGGATTTTTTTCCAAAAAGTTGCATTTCTTTTCACGTTTGTAACGCGCTTCATTCACTTTGGTTATTGTTACTCATTTTAAAATATTTGTATTGAGTCATATCTTGCAATTTCTTCATCATTGAAACGATTCATTATTTCAATTTTCATAATATCAACTATCGTTTTTGTTCTCAATTTCTTATTTCCCTTCTACTGCTTTCTCCCACTAATATGTCATCCACTGTAATGTTGCATTCATTAACTTTTTCATATCACTCATTTCAAGAATTTGAATTCAAATTTCATTGTTGTCGTTTTGATTAAGAAAGAGTAAATAAAATGAACGTTTAATTATAGAATGTTCTGATCGACACTTACTTTGTCCGATATGGGCTGCTCAAGATGAGTGCCATAAAAATCAGCTTTGGATGGATGAAAATTGTCGATTGAGTTGTCAACAATGTCATAAATCGCGAGCGGACATTTGTCCATGATGATGGATATGAGTGAATAATAAATAATAATAATAAACAAATCATATTCGGATGATATATTTATATCTTAAAACTTATGCATTTAATTATATTGTGAATTCCATCCCTAGACACCTCCACTAGACAAAAGTACTACTATATCACTTCCATAGCATTGAATAAGCTGTACCTTCTCCTATAAATGAATTTGTGATAACAAGTTATCGCTTAAGTGATATCGAAAGAGTGCTAAAATGTTGATAAGACTCCGTGATGATAATGTTTTTGTTCCTCGATAAAGTCAAAACCATCAATAATAATATCCTGATTGTATAGTAATGCCGAGATTATAGTCTAATTTTTGCTAGTTTAAAGAAAAAAATTATTTCTTTCATAGAAATAATAAACAAATCATATTCGGATGATATATTTATATCTTAAAACTTATGCATTTAATTATATTGTGAATTCCATCCCTAGACACCTCCACTAGACAAAAGTACTACTATATCACTTCCATCACTTACTTACATATCACTTACATTTTCACAACATACTCGTAGGATTTCTTGTAAAAGCTGATGCGAAAAATGAAATTTTACAGTTTGTAGAAATTATCTGTTATCCCAATGCTATATATTTTATAAATGCTTATAATTTCAACATTTAAGTAAGAATCGATATCTCTAGAATATCGCTAAACCGCTTGTATTCCTATTTTTCAATTCCCCGTCGGCCATCTGATTTGATAATTTTAGTTGTAAATTCTAACGAAGTGACTGAAAAACATAGATTTGCATAATAAAAGAACTCCTAATTGAGTAAAATCATTAAGGATCCTGACAATGCTAAGATCAAGCGTCATAAACCACCTGGAAATTCACAATTTTTATACATCCATAAAAGCACCAATTAACTGCAACAATTGAATGCAAAATCCTTCTAATCTTTTCATATATCTTTCAAAAAATTTGTGTCATTTAATCAAAATGAGCCAAATACAGCGTTATCAATATCAAATATGAAATGAAACTGATTAAGACAAATTGAACTAAGCTCAAATGACATAACGCCATTGTATCTAATTGCATGCAACACCGCAAAGTGTTATTACTGCAAATCAAGTCATTATATATATAATTTTAAATAATCTCTGAATAAAATATTTTGTAATAATGTCCACTATTATATCGACTAATAATTCCGAAAAAAAATTTGAAATTCTGCATCATATCCCTTATTACTAATCAATACTTCAAATTTTTTTAAAACCAATAATCAATAATTTAAAAATTTCTTCTACCAAACACGTTTTTATCCAGAATTCAAATTACATAAATCACTTATCATAGATTATAGATCGTGAGTACCGTGTAAAACATGACAGATTTTTACAAGTATCAGTCGTATAAACATGCTGTATCAAAATGTTTCCGCTGATGGATGAATCTTTCGACTTTCTACCACTGATAATTCAGGCGAAAATGAAAACTGCTTCGCCTGTTAAACTTATATCTTCACAAGCTTGCATAAATCAAAAAGATATTTGACTAACTTTAGTTAGGTGCTTCATCAACAGTAAATGAACAATTGCATTAGCTTTTGGGAAAATACCGTTTGAATAATCAAACCTGTTCAAGCTGTCGAATTTGTACGGTACTTAAGAAAGCTATTTTCCAATATTCACCTATGTACGCGTAAAAAATATATCATAGTACAAAATATCAAACAGGATAATCATTTCATCTAAGCTCTCCAGTAACACTTAACCCTAGTTGTTTCATATTTTTCATATTTAGTTGCTTTTAACTAGTCTAGTTATTCTCTGCCGATAAATTTTATCAATTTAATACATGAAGACTGAATTTACTCAAATTATTCCAAAGCAAAAAACTGTACTAAAATATCAAAAATATTAGGATATTATGCAGAGCATTTCCTATAGGCAGTGCAAAAATATCTGGATGAGGCCAAGTATCCACCCTCAAGAAGGGGATTGTGAAGCCAACGATTCAGCTATTTATTTTTTAATACACCCGCTGGTTTAACGCTCGCACTATAAAAATCTGACATAGAAATTAACAAAATAAAAAGAATATTACGGCTAACAAATATTACAACGACAACAATATATACGCTTGTGATGGATAAAAAACAATTACAAAAGTAAATTTACTATGCTTTAACGCTTTAAACAATTAATTACTTTTTCATTGGGAGGAAGCACAAAAAAACCGAGTGTTGAACTTAATCAAAACAAGGTGTCCTTTCTACAGTTTTGAAATTTCAATTAAAACGGAAAATTCCAAACTTTCATGATGTCCCTCTGGAGATCACAAATATCAGTGGGATGATAAAGATATAAGCATACAAAAACTGACCTTTAGAAGTACACTGCTCTATCCAGTTAAGATTATTCAATAATAATGTGATTAAAATCGGTGAACCTTTGCCTGGGACAGTTCGCTGCCTAGAATTAACTTCTCATATAAAGTTGAAATTTACTTTGGGATTCATAATTAGCTTCTTTTACAACTTCTTCAAAATAATAGAATCTGGATTACAGAACAATCATATTTCACATTTATCGCTTTAGATTAATAAGACCAAATGATTTTAAAAATTGATACGAAAGTTATTCACTGTTGGACGATCAAACATGAAACTGGACCCATAAAAAAATCGATTTGCTTCAGTCCATTGACGTACTAGCACTCATAATATATAGCATCTTGCTCTTAATTTAATCCATAACTAACCTAACAATGCCAAATTATTCTTTAAATTAAGAAATCCTTACATTTTTGTCATACCAAAGCTGCCATTTTTCAGCAGAATGCTTATACTTGGCAAATTTCTGACACCATTCTCGATACTTTGATTTGAACTGAGCTATACTAGTCGGCTGTGCGCATTCGGCTACAATAAAGAATCACAAAAATATTATTAAAGTATACAGTTAAATCAAAAACAGCGACTACTGTATCAACAATGTCCGACCGGTCTCGGCTGCAATGATAAAAGAGTGCTAACCATCATCGACCGTAATTTCGTATATCATAATGGCTTTTTTATCTATACTGCATTCATAAGTACCGCTGTCTGTCCCAGAAACCTAAAAAATAAGATAAGATGTTTTGCATAAATACTGAGAGACAAACGATCAATTCAAAAAGAACAAAACAAAATATTTTTAAAAACTAATATTTAAATTTGAAAGGAGGGAACTGTTTGCAATTTAAGTAACACTTGCATTAAAAACAACAAGTCCTCCTTCGGTTGTTAATTGTCTTTTTGCAGATGGTGAAACTGATTCACTATTGAAAGTCCACATTGACTCCGCCACACATGTGAGATGCAATGTATCACCAGTATATACATTAGTCGTCATCCGTTTTATATGCCCTAGACATTTGTCAACATCTTTTGAATTAGAACTGATCCATCTAAAATTTAAATAACTTACAAATTTGTAGAAAAGAAAACCATTTCTGTTGCATAAAGAAAGTTATCTTTAAAAACATAACTTCCTTTACGCAGCATAAGTGAAGAAATGATGGAAACATCTTCTATTAGTGAATTTTATTTAAAACTAAACCCATTAGTAAGATATTGTCTTCGGCGAGATACATATTTCGGAAGTTAGTTTAGTATTGTGCATAAGCACAAATTAAAAAAAAAGTATAATGGCCTTCCAAGTCGAACGGAAAATTGATAGAAAATGATCGACAAAATCATTTACCCATCAGCCGACAGGTGAGCTTGTTCACGTTTATAACATAATCCACGAGCAGTATTCCATGAACAGTAGGGATCAACAGCACATTGCGCACACGTAATGTAAAGCGAACATTGAGCCAGGAAGTACTGGGCGACGTTATCTTCACCCGATAAATAGACAAATTCGCCGGGCAGCAGTGTCATAGCGAAAATAGCTCCAGTATTTTTCAACGCATATGTAGCTAACAATTTTGAATGTTTATCTGCTTCTCCAAACCAATGTGCTATTTTATGAAGTCTTTGGGAACTGAAAGACAACATATACTGACTAAAGCTCAATTTTTTGCTGAAATTTCCAATATTTCTATGGAAATGTGATCTGAACATCTTAACGGTGTCATTCGGGCAGATATTGATGGAAAATTCGAATAAACTGATACATGTTGATCAGTTAAAATTTTCAGATGATAGAATTATTTTGAAAATTATTTAAAACTAACCTGTGAGAATAAACGAAAATAACGTTGACATTTTCCATTGCGTCCACAGCAATATGCGTCAGCAGTTCACCATGCAATATTAGCAGAGGAAAATCAGCTGATACAGCATCTTTCATTAGTAAATGAGATCGCGCAAAATGTAAACTACTGTCCGGAATGGAAGGTGAATTATTTGTGCACTAAAATAAGAGGAAATCCAAACTATTTTGCAAAAAAGCATGAATCTAATGGAAATAAAAAAATTAGGACATGAATCAACTGGGTAAGAAAATTCACCGTTCCAGGACGATACTCAGGTACATTTTTGGATGGTGTAGTGATCCATCCACTATCAGATGAAGTTTGCTCCAAAAAATTTCCATATTCAAACAACTGTAAACAAAAAGAAATATTATTGGAATAAAAATGGTAAATACACATGCAGATACATTATTTCAATAAACCATTGGCTTTGGGAGGGTCAAGTCTAAGTATAAATTTTGCAGCAGACGAGTCCAATGAATTGCTTAATGACTAAGCAACTTAGTCAGCTACTGATTCATTTCAATTTTATCCAACACATCAAATTCATTCGGCCACAAAAAAATATTTATAAAATACCTGATTGATACTGTTTAACGAAAATACGCAAACAGCACTACCGCCAGAGGAGATTTCAGGTGTTGTAAAAGTAGCGTAGAATAAGCTGTCAGATCTATCATCCATCATTTGCAATGATTCTGAAATTAAAAACGTGGCACAAAAATTAATGAAAGGGTAAATCAGTACCAAAACCATATTTTACAATGGAATAATCAACATGAATGATTAATAACTACAAAAATCTTTCTTAGCAGTTTCAACATGCCAACAAAAAAATTGCCAATACAAAACAAAACCTTTAATTTACTGAAGACATGTAAATTCTCAAAGGCATAAACTAAACATACGCAATTCATTGAAATAAACGGGAAATTTTGAAGAAGCTGAGCAGTTCAGACGAGCCTTGACAAAAGTAGTCCAAACTTGTCGCAAAACGTTTTTCCCACCAATGTCTTCCTACAATTTGCGTAATATATCGTTTGATTATTTACAAACTAATCGAAAAGCTGCTCGACACAAAATTTACGATAGTGGGCAAATAGCTTCAACAAGCTGAAGTTATAATCATTTAAGAAGCACACGGTGAAGTGAAAGTTATAAGACGAAAATGACAATTATTGGAATAGCTATCAGACAGAGGATCCACAATTATGAAAAACAAATAACCAAATTCAAAAAACAAAAATAGCACTTACTTTACAAATACGAGCAACTCTAGAGAACACGATACGCTCACATTTCTCACGCTCAATCGCCAGTTCACGGAAAAAGAAGTAGACATACTTGTCAATATTAAATGATGCCACAAAGTCCGGTTCTAAATCACAGATTATATAAGATTTAAGCAAATTAAATAATTATATATATATAACATTAGAAAAACGTTTTTGGCATCTTGAATGCTACCAAGATGCAGGTATAATCATACTGCGGTTTTTTCTTATCTTTGTATCTTTACTTGTATCATTTAATGCACATCATCCTTATTCCTTATGAGAAATCTCTTGTGGTTTTACATTTGTATTAATTTACCATACAACCATTTCGAATCTGTATAAATGGTTCGCATTGAGGAATACACTTCTTTGTTGTTTTTGACTAGCGGAGGCCGATAAATAAGGTTATTGTCGAGAGTAAGACCTGTCCTGATACCAGAATAAATGGCAGGTATATCATCCGGATTGCCCCATTCTATAAACTTATCAATTTGTGCAATAAATTTATCAGTTTTCTTATGACAAATATTACCAAACATTATGATGATTATAGACACAATACAAAACTATTGACTGATAACATTTGATAAAATGGGTTTAGAAAAAGATTTTAATTCACCGACAAGTACCGCTGTTGTATTGAGATCCACGTGAGCTGAACAGACACCGATAACATTTTCGGGAGAAGAAAGTTCCTGTAGCGACAGCGCATCCAATTCTCGTAGTTGCGGCTTCATAGCATTCGAAGAGCAAACCAATAACGTCTGATGACCTTCTTTCAAGAACATAAGTCGTACTCCATTGATACATTCCGCGTGGCCAGCGCGATGACACTCTTCTGCATCGGATCGGGAAACCGGAAGCTCTGTGTGAGCATACTGAAGTTATAATAGAAACACATTCAACTGCCAGCAGAATATAATTTTATCATGGAAAATAAGTGCCAAAATTATTTCTAGAAGCCTATGCAAAATCATTTTTAGCATTGCCACCAATTTGTATAGCAACTTTAACTCCTTATTTTAGAATGGGAATAAACTCTTTATAACATATCCTCCGGTAGTGCAAGACCTCTCATAAAAAACCAATTTTACAGATTAGAGCTCCAAAAGCAATTAAATGACAAGAATTGTATAAAACTTGAAAATTATACTGTGAAATGAAATTATAAAGCACCAGGCCATCGGTAGACGCAGTTGCATTGATATTGTACGCCCACAACCGAAATAAATGACCATTCGCACCCACATAAAGGGATGCAGATTGGGGGTCTAGCAGTAGTCGCCTGTACGCTAATCGTCCAACCGTAAAGACATTTTCTGAAAATTAAGTTTAACTAATCCTGAAAACTTAATTTATACAATAGCAGTTAATTAACGACAAGATCAAATAGCGCTCACAATGATTTCCAATTTTATAATAAAATATAGCAATATACTCCAAATGATATTAGGGACTGATTTTTTAATACGACACAAACAAGCTCTCCCTTACAATCAAATTCTGCAATCTTACCTGGAAATATAGTTGATAGCGCGAATGTCTCCAGAAATCGAACGGCAAAAAGAAGTATATTAACAAAAAGGACCTCGAAAGACATCATTGTCACCAGTCTATACGAACCGCCATCTGATATAAAAATCAATAATGACAATATGAGATAAAGTCATCAACCACCTCATCTATTCACTCATTCATTCATCCATCCTTCTCTTTCTCTGCTTACTCAATCTAACCACTGACCACTGCTACTCCAATGCTTATTTTGGTTAAAGAAAGTGACAGACGACATTGAAGAAAAGATGAAATGTTACTTATCCATAGCGTAATTAAATTTATTAACCATGTATTGCATATACCGTACGCAGCACAGACTACTCCATATTATATTCCTTCGTTTTGTATTTACTGTAAGTATTAATCCATCACCTGGTCATTTTTGCGAAAGATGAAATAAGTAAATGAGATGTTATTGCGGAAATAAATAGATGGAAATGTTTTGAATGACCAAATGATGGAATGCATTCAATTTTTTGCATGTTTTCCGATTAAAATGAATCTATAATTCCGAAAAACGAAACTTGCAAATTTCTTGTTCTGGGAAGAAAAAGACCCCTGATCGATGAATTAAAATATATGATGATGAATCGTCGAATACCCGAAGAAATTTCATAGTTTCATCAATCATTAATTTACATATGTGATGCCTTGAATGATTGCAGTAGAATAAGACGAGAATGAAGTTTTCGAGGAAAAGGAAAGTTTTTGCTTCATTTAAGCGAGATTCTTCCACAATTTTCTGTGCATTAAAAAAAACTGTGAAATCTTGATTCATAATTTCAGCGAAAATTTCATCAATTTGTCTAATAAATCCCCTGAGAATTTTCCTTGTAGAAACTGGTCAACATCAACTGAATTCGCGGGATCTCGAAGATTTGATTTCACCATTACAAACTTTCTGGGATATTGAGACACCAAGTACACAATATTACTGACACATGGAAGAATCCTAAGATGGGGGAATATTGTCCGCTATGTCAAGATAACACATGAAAGTAAGGGAGGATTACCTCGAAGTATATCGGGCTAAGTCACATGATGAATCTTAAATTGAAAATCACTACCGCTTAGAAAGCTGATGTGTTTCCTTTTAGACGAAAAACAGAAAAAAACAAAAAATAGCATCATCGATCCTCTTTTCATTACGTATTTCAAATTATTCTAACGGAAATTTGAAAAGTACTGTGCTTGCGAAAGGACACAACAGTTTACAAATTCAAAAATGGTCTTCGTTCATTGGCAAACGGTGAATGAAATTTTATCTCGCTTTCACTTCCTAGGACAAAGCAGTTGAACCAACTGAAGTAAATGCAAAATTTAGTGAGAAAAACAAATACACTAGCAACAGTTACAAATATAGTACATTAGAATGTTTCATTTGTCAGCAATTCAGGAAGAACGGTTGACATAAGGCTATGTCGAATCTGATAAGAAAACCAACAAGTACATAAAGGCCAGTATAATACATTCCACTTACTTTCAAGCAGAAGTTACACATATACTTGAATAGCTACAAATTTCGAAATATTACAAGTCGATAACAGATACATCTGAAAATTTGTGATCACGAAAAACAATAGAATGAACTCCGAATTCTGAGCAACTGCAGTTAATATTTACACCCAAATTAGACATCCGTGATCCGAAATAAACTGCTAGAAATATCATGGGTTAATTCCAGTCTATTTCTTCGTCACAGTTGCAATATTAGCAAATTTAAGACAAGTTGAAGTCATTTGATTAATGGATAAAATCACTTCCAAAACTATTTCTAGAGTTGAAGATAAAAAGAACGTGCTCTATAGATGATGTTGAATTTCATCCCGATGGATGAATAAATCTTTCTTTTTCTTTAGCACTACAAACAACTGGAACAAGCTTTTAAGATTATCCGAATTTAGCCACCCAAAGAAGACTTTATAAATTTTGCCCGAAAGAAGCACTAGGAACGCCGATACCAAATGAACTGTTGTAACTTTTGAGAGTAGTCGACAAATTATGCAAATCGTGGGTATCACCAGTTTCTGATACCTTCATACCCTGAAACTGCACAAATTAGGAAAATTTCCGGATTGCGAAATCCAAAATATTAAAACCAATAATTTATTAGGGTCGAGAAAGGAGAAAAAGAGAGAGCATAACGAGCATTTTAATAAATCAGGTCCATAGATCCTTAAAATCACAGCAGAAGAATCATTTGCTGGGTAAACACATTGATAAGATAAACTTCAATATTTTTTAATGCAAGGCAACACAAATAAAAGAAGCTATAACAGACCATATTTGAAACCGATGATGAAGACAGTAACCCTGAGGAAGATTGAGCGCTACTTCCGACAACGCTCGCGGATAGCGGTGGCGGCGCATTGGCAAGTATTTGTTCAAGGGCAGCTTTATCATCTATAGTACTTAATTCCAGGAGATCAAAAAGATTCGGTTTCAATTCAAATTCCTCGAAGGCATTCAATGCTGGTTTCACCGGCTTCGTATTTTGCTGCAATGAAAAACCATGATTTTGCGCATAAAATACTGACAAACATGGACGTATTTCAGAAATTCCAAGTCTGGGTCACTAAATCAAAAAATAAATGAAATTTGATGAATATTCTAACCTGTTGAGAAGTTGTAGCTATAACACGACTTGGTTCCAGTACAACACCTGAATGAATTTTTTGACTATGTAACTGGGAGACTACACCTGGGATTCTCTCAAGCATAATGCCCGATTGTCCTTCAGGGGCTACATTCTTAATTTTCATTTCTTTCACTTTGATTGCTAAGTCAGCTTTATTCTTCTCGTAATCGGCAATTGCTTTTCTCTCGCTCTCGAAATTGTACTGAAATCTTACAAAAAGTTTAGAATAAGGATATTTTTGAAAAATATCGAAATACTATATATTACATAAAATTCAAAACACTACTAATCAGTAAATTCATGAGATACTAAATTACCTCTGTCACAAATGGTCGTTTAATCATGATATTCGGAATCACTACGCTTGGAAGCGGAAAAAAATGGTGACTGATGTCCATATGAACATCACAAACATAATCTAAAACCGTTTGCCAGTTAATATTAATCAACAAGCTTTTGAAACACTAAGCAGTACATTCTTTCAATTGCAGTACAAAATTCTGATCATAGATCAAAAAAAGCATAAATAGAAAAACTGAAAATTTGAAGCCACTTTGCAAATTTTTAAATTTTTGAAAGAAGCTCATGAAAATAGATTTCGCCTATTCAAATTATCCACAAGAAATTCAAATATGGAAAAAAACAGCCCGAAAAGTTGAATCATGACGAAAAATATGTTCCAGACTTCTAGCTTCTAGCTAACTAATTTGAATCCTTCTATTGAGCGAAATAAGATCGCTAAAATCAAATTTTTGTGCTTTCTTTGCGCGATACCTTCTAATAATACCAAGTTCAATGCATTTAGATTCGAGTGACTCAAACAAATACTGTGTTAAGTGGAACCTTCTGAATGGTTTGATGACATCACAGCTAATATGTAATTAATACCGAATGTCTGCAATTATTGACATTTGTGGTATTGACATACAATTTCCTAACATCGCTCAAAAACCTGAAATCAAAAAACAGAAACAATAACTAGTTTTTAGAAGTTTCTCCAAAACAGTAAGGGCCCGCTGATGATCAATAATAGAATATTAAATATTATGAGCTTTATTTCAAGATACGTTCCGCAAAAGCTAACAAGTTCTTCGATTGATTTCGACTATATTATATCTAAAACTAACCATTCTTGAAATACATGAAACACACGGAACACAAACAAATATCATAACGTATTAAAAGTGTATGGAGAAAACTAAAAGTGATATGGTGCATTTAGCCTACAGATAGTTTAAACAACACATTCTACATTTTTTTTGTAATAAATAAAACTCGAACTGGATGATTTAAATACGAGGCGTGATTAATACAATAAATAATGTTCGACGATAATTTTAATTGCGTGGCTAGTTCATGAAGACATAACTCTATAGTCAATTTAATGACCATAAATTGAAATATGAGGTTAAGCATCTAATTTTTCGACCTCAGGAGGCTAATGGCCGACTGCTCCAAAGGAGTATTTTGCAACAAATTTCAGGAAGTTTAACAGCAGCCTTTGATGGAGTAGGACTGAAAAAAAATTAAAGAATCTCCTCTCGACCTGAATAACCTTACTTGAATAATCAAAAACTAACGACAATCAAGTCGCCAAGTTAAACCAAACCTCCTCCCGTAATACATCTAGCACACACAACCAATACTTCAGGGTGACATGAAAATAACACGGTCCTCGAACGCAAATTTTGATCTGCTACATAATTTGAGATACATCATAAGAAAGTATTTTGTGATCTATCTGTTCTTCCTCTTACAAATAAATGTAATAATATACTTGACATAGTTTTTAATTGAATTTTCCTCACTCGAAATTGACTCTTTTGTTACTTCCTCAGCGACATTTTTGTAGGCCTCCTATATACATCACAATAAACATCTGAAAATTAAATTTCCTCATGCACTTAAAATTCTATTCACATTAAAGGTCAGTAATTTATATTGAATTGGATTTGTTGGTTCATCTTTTGAACATTTTCATATTTTTACAATATTATTTCTTTATTTTAGCACTCATTAAAATTCATTTGAATAAATCATTTTTGTAAATAAAATAAATAAAAAAAATCTAAAATTTTTAAAAATCTAAAAATCTAAAATTTTTTTTCAAAATAACTGTCTTTGTACGATTTTTTTAAACGATATTGATTATACATATATGATATGATTGAAGCATTATGAAATCTGAATAAAATATTCAAAGGATTAAATTTGTACAATTTTAAAACAAATGAACAGTTTTGAATTTCAAGTAGATTTAAAAAAAAACTTCTTGAATAGTTCAACTTTAACTAATTTAGTATTCTTCAATAATTATAATTTGTAATCGCAATCATTTTTCTCAACTGATATTGTGAAAAACTGTAAGGTGTAATGAAGGAAGCTACACAATCACAAAGTTTGCATGGACAGTATCGATAAAGAAAAGCAATAAATTTATGCATATGGATTAGGATGAATGATTTATAGGAATAGAGAGTGATAATAATACATGAACACTCGTTCTATTCCCTCTTTCATCATTTGCTAATTAATTTAATGAGTCCTCAAGTACAAAAAAAAATTCAAGAGAATTCTAGGAAGTTTCGCTATTAGTTTGAGAGCAAAGCATTCTTTTTAAATGCATGAATTTTTGGACTGTTTCATTTATATTTCATTTGATTTTAATCAATCAATAAGTTGTCAGTCAAATTAGATTAGTTAATTTGATATGATTAAATTTAATTCAGTTCATATTAAATCATCTAATATATTAATGTTAATGAGTAATGCCTTTGTTTCCTTCTTCATAAGAATATTAATAACAAATAAAAGTGAAATTTATATGTAAGGAAAAAGTTAGTGAGTAAATAGCAAAAAGTGAGGCATATGAAAAAAGTTCTAAAACTTTCTTTTTTTTTAATAATAAAATAAAACAAATCATTAATTTATTTTCTATGAATATAATTGTTAAATTTATAATTATTTGATTTTAATTGAATCGAACTTTATCAGTAGAAGAATTTTGAATATTTTGGCTTATTTATGGATTAAAATTTAAATACGCATTGGAAATATTCTAAATTTTATCTTATTTGCATTTATCAATTATCTTTGTTGATAACATTTTTAATTAAAAATCATGCATTAGAAATTTATCATAGTGCCAATTTCTTTCGAATGCATATCTCTTTAATATTTGTCACGCTAATCTATCGTATCATATTCATCATTCTTAAATTTAGATTATCTAACGAATATTAAGAAGTTATCAAAAGCCACATGATATATATCTCAACGCTCTACGCCATAGCTCTCATTTATTTCCTTAGTATCAATTGTTCTAGTCAATCTCTTAAGGTTAAATTTAAAATTTACTGAGCTATTTCTCACAGTTCCACATTTTAAATTTTAGCTTATATTTTCTTTTACATCTTTCTAGCCAGCTCTCTTGTTTATTTTAAAACAAATGGAAAACACTACAATGGGTTACATTCCATTTTAAAGTATTAACTTTCAAAATAATTTCATTACTCTTTTTCATCTTTTTTGAATTTTATTCGACAATTATAAATTATTAAATTTCACCACCAATGCATACTTTGATAAAACGATAAAAGCTATCAGATCTGTAACACAAATATCTTCGAGAATGATGAAATCATTTCACTCAATTATTTCAACATTTTCGAAGATATTTGAGTTACACGGTTGATAGCTTTTATCATTTTATCAAATTCTCCTCCATCACTTACTTTTACTGAAACCCAAAAAATTGTTTAATACTTCTAAATTCTAATTAGCACACTTTTTTCGTCAATTTTATCTGCTAAATTATTAGTTATAATTAAATAGATGAATGCAACTAATGAGGCATATTTTATAGTGTTTCATAAAACCTTTCCCGTAAACTTATTGAAATTTACTGAACACCTTCTCGTCAAGTTCTCATTTTTTATGGTAGAAAAAACTTTCCAAAGTTACACATCACAAATATATTTAAATGCAAAATAACGTAAAGTTATTCAGTAATGTCGATGTGATAGGCATTGTAATTCTCAGAGGACTGACTGAATAAAAAATCTTATTTGCTTAGTCAAAGAAAAAAAGCAGTAATTCCATCAATTTCATTTTTAAAATTGGAAGCATTTGGGTCAAAGGATTTTCATTCAATATTTTTTAATCTATACTGTCGATATATTGGCTATATATATATATATATAGCCTAAGATATATTGGCCTTAATTCTCGAAGTTTCGAACTGTTAGGAATGAAAATATCTCAATCCATTTATTCATTCTATTGTAAAAATTTTGTGCATACCCGAAATTTCAAAATCGAATAGTTTCTTATTATTAACTATTTTATTAGTTAATAATAAGAATTATTATTGGATAGTCTCTTATCAAATATTTTATTGTTTAAAATTCTAATCTTTCTTTGGAAAAAATTTTTGAAAATGCAAAGGTTGAATTGAAACTATGCAAAGTTTTAATGAGCGAGAATATGATCAAAAAGATACAATCATAGATCTGATTATAAGTGATCAAAACGATACGATAATATATCATAGATGTAGGAAATGTATAAGAAAATTGGTTTTATCATATTTTTCCCATAATTTCATGTTTGTGTTATTAGCAATTAATTCATTCTATTTTGATTAATTTTGGAGTAAAATGAACTTAATTAGCTATGAAATTTTATACAATAATAAAATTTTCTCATTCTATACATTTCATTCGTTTCTTCTCATTTTTTTGACATTTGTTGTGATTTTATTTAATTGTAAAGTATATTTTTCTCGAATAACAATTTCAATTCAATCACCAATTTCACATTAAATTCTTTTAAAAGCTTCCTAATCCATTATGGACCTCAATTTATTGTTGGTGATGAAAGGAGTCAGTGAGCAAAATATTTTGTTGAAAATTTAGGAAAGTATAAACATTTAATAAATTTCGATTAAAAGAATGTATCTGTTCCCAAGTAATCTACAATAGTGTGATCAAGCGAAAAAAGATTTTCTAACTTCTCTCTTTTAATTTATATAAATGCGCTTCTAAGAGAAGAAATATGTCGAAATTTCCTCTGAATATCTTGGAATTCAGAATTGATAATATTAATGTTCATAAAGAAAACAAGGAAATTCCTCGATTGCGATTTTAACAATTCTTTTTTTGCTGATAAATATGAAGCAAAAATTATACATTGCCATTTTCAGATTTCAACAGTTGCAACTAGTTATTTCATTTTTAAAGTTCGGTAATCAATCAGTAATGGGATATACTCCTGAAATTGAAATTCTAGAAGGAACTCAAGAGGTTAGTTCTTTTCATAATCATAGATGCTTTCCTTTCGTACTTGGAAGATTTTTTTAAATCTTCAACAAAATATAATACATGTAAAATTGCCGTTGTAATTCATTTATTCGATCAATGTGTTGATAAAATTGCAATATTGAATAATACTATCATTGGACATTTGAATATTTTTAAGGTACTATGAACTTTCTTTTCTTCATTCCGAATTCCCCAATGGACAGGGATAAAGTGGAATATTGTTGTCATCATTATCCTAAAGAACTGAATCACTGCGTGATATGATGTATGATGCTAATAATTGAATTTCTATAATTTCTTTAAAAGAAAGAGAAGAGAGCTACCATATGGATGAAATATGTAACAATTCGATAGATATCAAATGAATAGGTTTTATTTTTCGCCAGCCTACCTTTATTGTTTATTTCTCAATCAAAAATTCCCAATTAAAACCTATGAAAAAATTGTAATTTCAAATTAATAGCAACTAAATAATAACATGTTTATCTTAAACATTCTTAATCTATTCATTTAGGCGCATTTAAACAGAATGTTATTTATTTGCTACTTACTGCATTGTCGAAATTTTAATTTCACGTAAATTTAAATTTAGAATAATATCCTTAGTGAATATTTTTTGTTCTTCGAATGAATTCACTTAATGAATTTTAAATAAATTTCAAAACTTAATTCAATAATTTTATCAAAATCTTTGATTACTTTACACTAATTAACAAACAAAATTTAAAAGGAACAAAGCAATTAAAAATGTCATAAAAACACTTCTGACCGTAATACATACATTAAAGAAGGAGAAGGAAAAATAAATTTAAAAAACTAAAAGTAAAATATTTTCTCTTTTGCATATTTCCTTTTAGATATAATTAATTTTTGGTTTATTCCTATCTGTTCGCCATTTCATCAACGAAATAAATTAGTCATTACAAGCTTTGACCTTATGCAATAATCGGAAACAACTGTCAGGATATTATTATCTCACTGCAATGCTTTCCTATGTAATGCCACGAGATTTTCCGATAACTTGACCATGTCCAAAATATTTTATTATCATTTATATTTGCAAATGAATTACATTTAACATATTCACTTTTTCAAATATCATATACTCATGTTTCAATACATAATATCATATACTCACGTTTCAACACATAATATCATATGCTCAGGTTTCAATACATAATATCATATACTCACGTTTCAATACATAATATCATATACTCATGTTTCAATACATAATACATCATATACTCACGTTTCAATACATAATATATCATATACTCACGTTTCAATACATAATACATCATATACTCACGTTTCAATACATAATATATCATATACTCACGTTTCAATACATAATAT
Source organism: Cercopithifilaria johnstoni (assembly GCA_916381525.1). Classification (NCBI taxonomy): domain Eukaryota; kingdom Metazoa; phylum Nematoda; class Chromadorea; order Rhabditida; family Onchocercidae; genus Cercopithifilaria; species Cercopithifilaria johnstoni. The sequence goes on from CAKAEH010001338.1 coordinate 19,677, forward strand.
ATCATATACTCACGTTCCAATACATAATATATCATATTCTCACGTTTCAATACATAATATCATGTACTCACGTTTCAATATATGAGTAAACTTTAGCAAGGGAAAAACATAAAGAGTAGCATAGATATTAAAAAATAAAATAAGTGAAGAAAACATTATATATTGAAACGTGAGTTCACGTACTCACGTTTCATGTATTGAAAAGTGAGTACATGATATCATGTGTTGAAAAAGTAAAATATAATGCATTTGCAATCATAAATGAAAATGTCCATTGCTCATAATACAACAAAAATTTTTTACAAAGCACTTCATTAAAAATTACGGTTACACGTACAGCCTAACAAATTTCTGCATAGCTAAATAAATTATACATATTCTCTTTTCTATTTCAACATCATCCTTTAATTATGTAAAATTTCCGATATATTTCTCATACATCAACTAATTCAATCTTAACCTAATCAAATTTTCATTTGAGTTAATTTGTTAAATATTATTCGGAAATCTATCAATTCTCAGTATTTAGGAATTGAAAGAGTGTTGAAATGAATTTGTTAAATGTCTAATTAAAATCATAGGTTTGTGAAACGGAAGAATGCTGAAGCTATCCATCAGCACATCTGCTTTAGCTTTAATTTTATAAAATAACAACAGAGTTACTCATCTAATCGATACATAAATATTGCGCTGTTGGAGTGAAGCGTATTTTCTCTCTTTCCTTCAATTTCTCGTCACCGTTCCAACTACGCTTTTATTTTGGCTGTCATGTGATGGATGAATCATTTTATTTCATTTCATTTCATTTCAAATATGTTTTAAATAATCTTTTCTTACTGTAAAAAATTTCTCAATCCATTTCCATCTCCAATTTCGAAATAAACTCTTCTTTATGGAATATTTAAAAAAACTTTTCAAAAATTGTTAGAAATTCGAAAAAAGCCTTTTTTTTCTATTAATTCTTTCGTTATCGAATATTATTGTAAATATATATCTTATTATTATTATTATTGAGAAATTGTTATATTTAGGTGTTAAGTGATATTTCTTATCCCAAATTAACAATAAATTTTGAAGAAAAAATGGCTCTTCATCAATAATGGATTTGATGTGATAGTTTTTTTGGAGAAAAACAATAAGGAAATTTCTAATATAATAAACGAATTATGACAGCTTCAATTCCAAACGATGCCGATCTTCTAGAAGGAGCCGATAAGGTTCATTTTATCCTTTGCACTATTTTAATTATTATATAAACTATATAAATTTCAAAAGTAGCTTGTTTTAAAACATATTCACTTAATAATATGTTTATAATGGGGAAGTACAATGAATTTCCTTCCACGATTTGTTATTTTAAAGCGAAAGATAGATAGTTCAGCTCACTTAACGTCTATCGGTCAAGACCATTGGTAGATGAAATCTTGAATTCGAAAAAAGGCTTTCTAATTTCTAATCTTAAAGATGATATAAACATGAAAAAATACCGGATATTTTGTGTTAGTTTTTCGAAAACGTAACTAAAACATAATTTTTTCGTATGTGTCGAGTAGTTGTAAAATAACTTTATCCGTAAAAACATGAAACCATAAAATCTTAAAGAAAGCATCTATCGCTCATTAACGACTTTTAGAAAGTCATGCTACCTTTTTTTGTTTCTTTCGTTCGAAATTCGGAATACTGATTATATGATTATCCAGAAAGTGGGCATTTTCGAGATCAGGACAAATTTTAGACAGTTTTCTTTGTTTACTCATTTTTTTATTTTTGGTTGTGCAAAATTAATCTTTTTATGAAAAGTTATATAACAGATTTTTTTTAAATTTTTAGGCAGGTAATCAGGTCATTCCCAAGAACAAATAACAATTCAATCTTGGAACAAAATAAATAAATCTTGATATTCCTTTTTCCTATTCAGCATGATGCCATTTTCTTCACAATATTTTTCCCTCTATAAAATAACATTGAATATATCTGTGAGTTATCCACAGGAAAATGAGAGATGTCTACAAACAAGAATTTGTTGGACTAGCTATGACCAACTTTATGACCAGTTTTATGAAGTTGTTGTGACCAACTTGGATGGAGAAATTAGAAGGAAAGGGCGGAGAAAGGCAAAAAAAACAAGAAGGAAAAGGAAATGACCAAAATTACAATTCTTAAGGAGAACTGATTTTCTTCATGATGTATAGCTTACATTTGCCCAAATGTCTAAAAGAATTTATCTATCATAAGATATCCCGAGAAGACACAAGTGAACCAGTTCGGTTTTTGGCCATTTCGTTTGTGTCATATCTAGTACAATATCTTCATTTCCATCTTCGAACTTCATAACATTTAATCGGCCTTACTAAGGCACTTTCACAAGCCTTTATGACTAGTTTAATCATTTTTGTTTTCTGATAATTTTTCAAGATGTAAATTCAGGGGGTAAATTAGCTGTAATCTTCGTAATTTTAGTAGAATTTTCTGTGAGATACTTCATTTGGGTAAATGTTATCTTGTTTGTTAATCTCTCTTGAAATTAATGGGTCGAATCTTATGTGCATAAATTGCCATATTTAAAAACGACCAATAATCCATCTGGTAGGCGCATTTAATAGAATAGATTAATTAGTGTTTTAAGCTTCTTTATATCAACCCATTTCAAATGTATAAAAGCATATTGCTACAAGATGAACTTCATTTAACTAATAAACTCACGCAACATCAATTTTTAAACTCGTTTTTAAGTTTTTTCTAATTTCAAATTATTCACTTATAAATTCATATGTTAATAAAATCATTTTCTTTTTAAATTTAAATCTTATAATTTTATGCCAATAATCGATTCACTTTTTTTGGAGAGCTATATATGTTAAAGTGAATGTCAGAAATTGAGATGGAACTTTTTTAAACATCTTTTTATTCCCTGCTCTCATTCCCTGAAGGAATTTCAAATAATTCTTTTTTAAAATTTACTGTCATTTACTTATATTTCACTAATTTTCCAATTGATGTGATAGTATGCAATATTTATTGTTTCCTGGTATGTTGCGCTTCTTCTGCTCACATCATATTGCGCCCAATTTCTTCTTTTGCTCTTAAATAAAGCTATCTTAGGGAACTTTGATATTTCTTTTCAGCGAGGAAAGATTTTCTATAAGTTTAAAGTTTATATCTTTTCATTCATTTCCTTTTCTCTCTGCATTATTTCCTCTTTATCTATGCGCATAACTCCAACTTAAAACTTCACCGTATTTATTACATGCGTGACATGAACAGAAATTCATGTCCTTTAACTGCAACATTTAGTTGTTTTTGTGTGGATACACTAATTAATTATAATTAATTATCAACAATGTGATTTCGATCCATTTAATGATGTTGGCGAATTGTTATCAAATTAGTAAAGGTTCAGATAAATTTTAAAAATTGCAATATTTTTTATTTTTGTTTGTTTTTTTGTAATAGTCGAATAGATAAAAATAATTCTGGATACTGATATAGAATACAGACCTGTTGGATTTGGAATAAAAGAAAAAAGTTACAAGTAATACTTCCATCCTCAAATTTCATCTATTTCTGTCCATTCTAATTTTTGTTTTCGTTTTCCTCATAATCATTTTAAGAACTTCGACAGCAATTCAAGTAATAATTCCGTCGTTTAGCCATATTACATATTTAGCGTTATAGAAAAAGTAAAGTTTGATGAAAAGTAATTTCTAAAAAGTTCATTAAATAAAGGTAAACTCATAAATTATGCTAACTTTCTTCGTCTGAAATTATATCTTTCCAACTTATTACCATATTTTAAAAAAATATAAAAGTCTTTGTTATATACCGATAAATTTAATATAAATAAATAATATGATGACTCTAAAAAAATTCGATTTTGAATACTCTTAAATTTTGATAACATTTAAAAAGTATGTTAATGCATTAAAATTTAATTGACAATGTCAAAATTAGCAATATGCCTAAGGAAATGAATATATTGATAATTTATAAATTCATTATTGTATGATACCGTTCAGCTTCATTTCATTTATATTTAATTCATTGCTAGTAAAAGGCAACAAATAATTAATTACTTCTTAATGAAATAACTAATTACCAATGTATCGATTAATTATTACATTTATTTTTACACTACGAAATGTTCTATTGTTGATCTTTATCCGGCAGTAATTACACAAATAGCAATCACAACACTTTAATGCTGCCTACTCATGATTTGGAGAGATAAAATTCAAGATGATTTTGTAATAAATAACAAATAGTTATTGGTCATTTGGTGCTGGACTTATTTCCTTCCCAGAGAACTTGATATATCTTCTTATAGTATGATGATTCTTTTCTTATCAGTGATATCTTTTACTACTTTACTTCTATCTTTAACTGCATGGATAGGTATCACAAAACGTCATCAGTACTTGTTCAAATGACCTCTCCAATTATTTTATTCTAATATTTGATGTTTTTATTACCGGAGAAAACATTTTCGAATTATCGAATGTTCGATTTTTCTAAGCATATATCCATAAAGTTAATATTTTAACTGAGTGAAGGATCTTTTATAGCGCTATGTTTTTTACATAGCTTGTGTTCTTATTTAGCTAAAAATTAATATATGGGGAGGAAATTTTTCCATTCAACGTTTGGACTTTGATTTAAATTTGAACTGATAAAAATCGTAGCTTACATTATCATTTTTGTTAATTTAATATTTAACTTGTGCTTTTAGAATAGGTCGTCAAATTTAAATTTTATAAATTTTTATAGGAGTTAATAGGTTCGGGACCGTTCGAACGTAACTGGCGTGGTATTATCATTGCTCTACTAGTTATCGCTGTCATGTGCTCATTTATTGTAGCCACTGCACTCCTTATCACTCCAAGTAAGTTAATCGCTTATTGCTCTCAATTAATTCTATACTTACAGAAACAAGCATTGCGAATATCTAAAGTATCATGGGATCATTTTGAAAAAAGAAATGCAAAATGATTATGCTGTGATCGGAAAATTTTCTGTACCCGTTCACTAAACTCTCCCGGTATCCTTTATCATAATAGCAAAATTTGCTCCCTTTATTTCAGTCTCTTTGCTTATTTTATTGTTATTAAATAAATAGTAATTCATTGATTCGATCACAGGCAAAGTCGCCATCCAACCAGTGTTTGATGCTTAGATCTAAGGAATAAAATAGTTTATATGCAACAGAATTTGTGATGTTACTTATGCAAATGTATGGAAATTAAAGTTTTCGAAATCCTCAAGTATTATACTATTCTGTTTCTCTTAATATTTAGCAAGCCTAGATTATCACAGTAACATACTGCGACAAAGTACAATAATACTTTGAAATATACATAAAATTTTGCAGTATACGTATACTGTAAAATAATTCGTTGAAAAGTTTATTAACTTTTATAATAAATATAATAGAGTAAAAGAATGTTTCAGTATGCATAATTTACTGAAATCAAATAGTATAATGACGAAAACAATGTAATTAAAAAAAATAACTGTTTGTATAACAATTTGTTTGTATAATAACAAAAGAGTTAGCGAAATTGCATTGAACATTTGTGTGGTGCATAATTACTGTATGAATTATTGTATACTTTATTAGTTTGCATTTAATTAATGCAATTTTGCTAACTCTTTTGTTACAATGAATGTTTAATTCTTCTTAAATCTTATTTTAAATTACTCCTACAGTAAGAATGGAAATGGGTTGAAAAGTTAGTGCATTTTATTGTTATTAATCAAATAAATATAGAAGAAATAAAGCGGAAAAAAATCTCTCTATAATTTTATAATAAGGTGAAAAAAGGTGAAATGCGAAACATATTTTGAGGTGAAATATATGTATACATTTTGAAAAGGAACTTTAGAAAGTTAAAGTAACCGGAACTATTTCAAAGTTTCATTTCACTGATATATCCTTAAAATTCCATCATCTCTTTTACACCTAACTAAGCAATCATGATTGTTATCGCACACTGATAACATTCATTTGTTGGATTGATTGTAATTGTAATTATTGAAGCTTATTCATTTTATTCAAACATATCTTCAAAAAATTATTGTAGGAATTCTATAGTTTACTTATTTTGTTAATTATAACTTCACAATTACCAAATATTGGGAACTATTTATCCGCAATCTTTTGCAAAACATTTGACTAATTTTTATCAGCAATGTTCTGATGTCAAAAAATTTTAATTTTTATTTGAATTTCAGTTTAAATTGAAATGAATTATAAATTACGAAATTGTAGCCAGTCCTGCTAGAACGAGTAAAGGGACACCGTTAACGTTAACAGATATTTTGCATAATACGTTACTGAGTCCAATAGAGACAATCGACTGGATGGACAATGATCGCATTATGCTTAGAGCAGTAGATTTCGTCAGAATAGTCAACACTTCTTCATTCCCGATCACTTCCGATCTTTACACCAAGGATGACATCCTGGTTAGTAAAATGGTAAAGTACTGTTTGAGATCAGTGCTAATGCTTAAATCGATGATACATATACAGCTTGAAAAAGAATAAATATTTCAAGTCAAATTTATATCCGTAGTTGATTATTTTTACTAGTCTATTGAATTTTTACTATTTATTAACTAATTTTAATTTATCAAATTTGATGAAATTATTTGAAAATAGGCATTTTATTTGCAGGGTAGACAAGGACATATTAATCAGCTTGTTTTCTCACATGATTCTTCCTACATCGCTCTCTCGTATGATGATAAAATGGTAATTTATGATCTCTTTACGATCTTTTTTTGCATTTTAAGCAGTAAAAAGATAATGTTTATCAAATATTAACTTTAATGTTACTAAACGCCTTAATAATAAGTGCGGTATTTGGCATGTGTCGAAAGTAATAGAAATATATTTCTTTTGAATTGTATAAATTATCATGTAAGTATCATTTCAGAATGGTAACAGTATGAATTATTTAATTTATTCTATGCAGTCGGAGTAAGCCTTTTTGTTTATTTTTTAATAAAAATTTTCATCATTTTTCTCTTATTTTGTTATGCAATTTCTAAAAGCATTCATTTTCTATTTACTGCAGAACATTTGCATCAGTTGGACCGCTAGGAACGGGTGATGAGTTATTGCAATTATTTGTTTGGAATCCAACGTCGAATGATTTTGTAAGCTTTGCAAATGATTTTGAAAATATTCCAGCTCGATATGATAAATTATAGATCAAGGAATATTAGAGCGATCCAATCTAGGCTTTAATCCTTCCGACATAGTCTATAATTTTATACCTTTACTGCGCTTTCTCAGTTTCGTTTCGATGAACATACCTTCTTATTTTATGAGGGGCAGAATGTTATGAAGGAAATGGCATCGGTGAAACAAACAAAAGAAATATCAAGATTTATTCATCTTTTCCAGGATTGAGTTGCCATTTGTCCTTTGGAACTATCGGATTATCTGACCAAAAGTTTTCAGAACAATCTGTTATATAATTTCTCATAAAAAGAAAAATTGATTTTACACATACAAAAGTAAGAAATGAGTAAACGGACAAAACTGTCTAAAATTATACGGAAGTCCTGATTTAGCAGATGCTTATTTTTTGGACTCAATCATGTACTTTCAAGTATTCCGAATTTCAATACAAAGAAACAAAAAAAGCACTATTATTTCCGAGATCATTTATTAGATGCTTTTTTCGGATTTCATAACTTCATCTATAGCAAGTTTGAATTTCTGTTACACTGTTGAACATTTAATAAAATGAATTGTTCTAATTTCCAAATCTGATCCATTAACCCTCAAAAATTTGGCCTTTCAAATTTTCTCAATTTTTGGAATAAATTTAAGAATTTTGTTGCTTTGATTAATTAAGTAAAGAAGTGCATAGGGAGGAAAGAGAGATTATGTGAAATGGAGCGGATAATTATGTTAAAAAAATTTTTTAACAATTCCGTGCATTTTTGGAAAAAATTTTTGGCGGAATAATGGTTTTTGTAGGCATTTGTACATCAAAATGATATTTATTACGGCAAGGGACCTGATGATAACGATATATATCGGATTACTCGAGACAACGATACATTGGTGTATAATGGTGTTGCGGACTGGATTTATGAGGAAGAAATTTTCAACAGCAATGTAGTAAGTAAATGTATTCAATTCGATAGAAGTCGATCAACACAATGCTGTTCTTTAATATGATAATCATTCATGCTAACAAGAAGTTTCTTTAAGGGTTTGTGGTGGTCAAAATCAGGACAGTATTTGGCTTTCATCAGAATTGATGACCGTAGAGTCTCCTTAATACAGTATCCATCATTCGCACAGCAGCAGTATCCGACAATGAACAAAATACCATACCCAAAAACAGGTGTCAAATATTTACCTGAAATTACTATCAATATTTGGAATAAGGAAAGTAAAATATCTCGAGAAATGGATATTATTCTTGGACACAAAAGGTTTTTTTCTGTGATAATATCAAATGACAGAAATGAAAGTATTACTTTATTTTAAATTATGTGATTAATTTTAAGGTATTCTAGTCCATATCAAATAAGGATATTCAATTTCAGTAGACTTAATGATGCAAATTTAAAAATAAGAATATAAAAAGCACTTTTAGTTTATCGACTTACTTATTCGCAGCCTCCTGGATATCACTCTTTAATGAAGATCTTTTGATGGCTGTATTTGCTAACAGATATCAAAATGTTATATCGATTACAATTTGTACTTTCGACTCCGGAAAATGTGTCCTGGTAGATCAATTTTATTGAATCTAATAATATAATATATTTTATTAATATAAAGACCTCTCACTTACTACTGGAGTAATAAACATTTTTTGAAATATTATCACACTGATACCTCTGATCCTTTTGTTCCAAGTTAACACCTTTCAGTAATGTCATCATTTTATTTTCAAAAATTATATCTGTGAAGTAAAAACTTATAATTTCATTTATTTTTGGAAATGAACATATTGATGTTCCATTAATTTCCAGAATTTCAACCAACACTACGTTATTGCCGGACATAAATTGTGGGCTGAACCGGAAAGTTTCCGTATCCGTCATTTTTCAAACGATTCGTATTTTGTTAGTCTACCTGGATATAGTACATCCGGTGAAATATTCACTCAAATTGCTCGAATAACTGTGTCCGTAAGTTTTGCACTTGTTTCAGACCAGTCTTTTTTTAGTCTCTGAATTTTAATAAAATTTAAAAGAATAAAATTATGCTATTGAAATTATGCTATGTTTGCAGAAAAATTACACAAATGGGAAAGCAGTCTTTCTTACATGGAGTGATTATGATGTAACATCAATTATTGGCTATAATCAGAAGGCGAAACTTGTGTAAGTATATTTCCAGTGTTCCGGTATCTTTCTTGATTGATTTTTCACGGTCTAGGATTTAGTAAATATGTGCTAATTCCATTTCAATAAAATGAAATTAAAGTTGAAATATTTAGTTTCGAATATTCGAAGGAAAAATGTTCTAAATGGCTCCTCAGGCTAAGACTAACCCAAAAATGACTCACCAAGCTTAGAATAAGCGCTTTTCTAATTCGTTGTCTGCCTATCTAAACTGTGTTTCCTATCCAGTTCAAGAATGAATCTGTTAGTTCTTTTAGGTACTTTATGGCTGCCTCACCACTTCCATCGCAAAGGCATATGTATGTAACTTCATATTACGTGGTAAATTAATTTCGTCTTAACTTAGTTGAAATTAAATTTTTATTAGTTACTATCGCTTTAGCAAATCAATGTTGAAATTCCGACTTAAAAATTTATTTGAAAGATCAAAGAGATCGGAAATGTATAAGTCACAAAGAGATCGGAAATGTACACAAAATTTAATTTCAGACGAGGAATAGCAATTCAACAAAATGTGTGACATGTGGTATTGCACCAGATTGTACATTCCAAGACGTGATATTTTCGAGTGACATAGACAAGTATATCCTGAGTTGTCGCGGTCCAGGCATACCTCGAACATATTTTTTATCCATTTCCTCTAACAACTCATTAAGTAATTTTTCCAAAAAACAACAGTTATGCCTTAACCCTCAACCTTCTTGATAACTAAATAAAGAATTCTAAAGCAGTGCTTTACGATATAATTTTTTTTCAAGCGTTGAAAGATCTCTTCTACGCGTTTTATGAGGAATTTTTCTCCTATTTTAACAATGTAGAAAAAACTCGTTAATGGCAACTTTATTACTTAAATTAAGTTTAAACTTGAAGCGAAAATTCATGCCACTAATTTCAAAATAAAAAAGGTGTTCTCGTATCATACATGATGTCATTTTGTAATCAAAATCATACCTTATATTATTTTGTAGTCGAAGAATTGACAGAATGGAAGAAACTGGAACAGAAATATAATGAAAAAGCTCTCGCTACAACACGATATGATAATATTACTTTACATAATGGATATGGCAAGTGTTAAATTTCCACATTTTAAATCATTTTATTAGGCATTAGACAAATCCGAAAGACTGTGCTCTATCCTGACGGACTAATTTTAGTCATAACAATACATTATCAATATGATCGGATATCAAATTTGGATACAGCTACGAAATGAGTTGAAAATGATTTGCAACTATTAAATGTCAAATAATTATCTAACAATAAATGAGATAGGAAAATAAGGTTAACGTTGCAGTAGCAATCGTGAAGATGTTGTTACCACCAGGTTTTGATCAAACAATAGTCGATGTCAAATATCCAGTTATTGTTTCCGTGTAAGTTTTTAATTTGCTTTCATTCTGTCCTGTTTACGGCTATTTTTCCTTTTCATTGTAACTACTTTACATAGCTATTAACTTAATTTTCTTGTTCTAGTATTCCTCAAAACTTATATATTAAGTCGTTTAAAAATTATTGGTTTTTTTTTGGAATTTTAATCATATTTTATCAGATTTTTTACAGATATACCGGGCCAGGTTCACAAAAGGTTACTGAAGAGATAAGGCCGAATACATTGGATATGTTTCTAGCATCTAATGCAAAATATGTTGTCATCTACATCGATGGACGTGGATCCGGCATGAGAGGATGGAAATATAAAGAACCGATATATGGCCATTTAGGAACGGTGGAAATTGATGATCAAATTGAGGCAGTAAAGTAGACTTTCTCATTCATTTTTTTAATTCTCTTCAAAAATTAAGGTAAAAGAAAGGATTTTGTTAAGATTTCAAAGGTTCTATTTTTTTCAAACTTTAAAAATTTTAAAAAATTTTCATTTGTTGATAAATAAATTGTTTGAATCGTTTTCCCTCTCTTTTTTTCAGGATCTTAGCTTCTAAATATCGATTTGTTAATTCGAAGCATATTGCAATCTGGGGATGGGTAAGTTTTCTATTACAAGTTCTGCAAGATATTTATAATCGATTTAAACTATGCAAACAACTAAAAAAAAACAAAATTAGCAGTTAAAATTTTAAAGAAGTTTAAATCTAAAAAATATCTGTTCCACCCAACTTTAACATAACATTAGCCAAAATTATATTTGTCCTAGTAAATACCTTCAGAGAATATTTTATTTAAATATGAATTAATTAAACGTACATGTTAAAATTATCATAACCATAATTTCACATTATAGTCATATGGCGGATTTGTCTCAGCGCATGTGATTGAACGTGACACAAGTCATTTATTCAAATGTGCTGTGAGTATTGCACCTGTTACAGATTTTAAGCTGTATGGTAAGTTTTAAAATATATACAATGACGAATTAATTGAGAAAATATTCCTGACACTTTTGCAATTTTACTGATTGATTCTCGGCTATTTAAATTTAAATTTTTTAAATTTACAGATGCTACCTACACGGAACGTTATATGGGTGATGCAAGTGCACTTGCATATGAACGAACTAATCTTGTCAGAAATGTTAGCATGTTTAAAGAAGTACAGTTTCTACTGGCACATGGAATGTCTGATGGTAAGAAAATTTAGAAAGGTTATTTTATCATATTTTGTAATAATATTCATCACATCTTCCTTATCCATACTTAGTCAAATTAAAATCAATACTATAGTTTTCAGCTGCAAAGGCATAATTTTATATCATTTGGCTTGATATATTATGGTGATTGGTCGCTAGATTATTCTTGATTGTTTTGAACTTTCTGACCTTTCAAACAAACATTAGTAGAGAATTTGAAAGGAATTCAGGGATTTTAAACTTTGGAACCTAAAGTTTATATAATTGTATAGTTTATATAATAAAGTTTATATAATTTTAGGCAGTATAATTAAATATTTTAAGATACTTTTCAGAATTACAAGTCGTCTTTTGTTAATAGGTATGTATGCATTTACTCAAATTAAGACAGCAACGGAAAATGATTTCAAATATTCAATATTTCTTTCTGTTCGATTTAGCTAATGCTTGCAGATAACGTTCATCTGCAGAATTCTGCACAACTAATACGAGCATTGGCTGAGGAGAATATACAATTCCAACTTATGGTTTGTTTCTACAAATTTGTGATTTCAATCATTTGGGATAACAAACCGCACAAATATTAAAATTAAGAAAATCAGGAATTCAAACATTTCGAAAATAAAATTTCAACAACTGGAATACTTGGAATACCTTTCTTGCTTTAATTACCACTTTGGTACTTTATTAAAGTGACATGTTCTCAGTTCGAAAGCATTTAATTGAATAGTTTTATATAAACATCAAAACACTCATAGAATATTATTGTCTGCATAGTTTTATAATGTTGATCTTCAACCTTCGAATTTTAATCTCAAGCTTTATTCTTTTTAGGAGCCATAATCTTTGGTAGTGCGAACTTGTTAGACTTTTCTAAAATGATTTTTTTAATCAACATTAAAGCAAATTAGTAATATAATTTGCAGATATATCCAGATGGAAGTCACAGCCTTGTTTGGGCTCGTCTACATCTATTCACGATGATAACGAAATTTTTTGAGAAATGCTTTCGACATTGAATTTTTATTATTCTTTCTATACAAATCCTCAAAAATGTAAGGAACAACAAAAGAAACATTTAAATTGGTTCAATGTAGGTTATTTTTGTTTCTTTTCATTTTGAAATTAAACTGCATAAATCATTGTGCTGCTTTTCTTTGTCAATTTTTGGCCGTTGTTATCCGCCAAAATCAGTCCTTCCAAATTCACTTCCTTACATTTTTATTCAGAAATTCGAATTGAGAAAAATGTAATCCAAAATTGGAAATTTAAACTGAATGTTTCTTCATATCAATTTGTTGTAATGTTGCATTGTCTTATGAATTTCGGATAATGTTATTTGTATGATACTTTCTAAATTGTGTTATTAATCGAAATGTATATTATTATTAATCGCTAGTAATCGATATTTTGGAAGCAGGACTGTTTCTGCAGTGTATAGTTTTGTGATGACTTGCTGGTTATTTGTACAGATCTTTTTTATTCATTTATCTTCTTATCACTCAATCAATAATTTTTTCGCATTTAGGTTATTCTAAGCACCAAAATTTGAGCTAGTATGATAGGTGAAATATAGCAGACCAAATTTTGTCCTTACATTAAAATTCAAATTTTTTGAACTTCGAAATTACTTTATTGGTTTCGATATTATGCTAATTTCAATATTAATTCCGATATTATATTGGCTTAATAAATTCGCTGTTTAAAAGTACAAATTAACTTTTACCAATGATCATTTCTACAATTTACTTTTATTCAAAATATTAGTAATTCATTTGCAGACCGTATGGTTAAGAGCTTGTTCTCCCATATTCTTCCAATTTCTAAGGAAATTAATAGTCCGCTGAGTGAGAAAATAAGAAAATAATTGAAATATATTTGAAATGAAGCTATCGATGAAATTCAACCTTCCTTTTTTCGAACTTTACTGTAATATTACTACTTGCTATTTTTATGATTTGAAAGAATTTCATAGAATCGCGTGAAAAATATTTGGAAAAATTTCGACTGTAAGTTTGGAAACTAAAAAATCAAATTCGAAGACATCAATCCCTGTCATAGAGGTCAATAAAAATGCGAGATTCGGTGATCACTATAGCTGCGGGGTTCGGTGTTCAATAGAGGTGCATTTGCAACCTCTTCACTGATCGACTAACCCGTTAGTTTTCATGATTAGTTGACATATTATGGCCCTCTACTGAATGTGACAATAGACCACAAGTTTTCATTGTAAGCTTGCGTTAAATATTGAATCGATAAATTTGCGCTTCTGACTTGTACGTGGGTTCTCGCTGATTGAGGTTGTTTCTAAGAAGACATAAAGCCTTTCGAGCTTTTGTGCAGTTCTGCGGATAATTAGAGGTGAAAAGTGAACTGGATAGAATTTAGCTAACTGGCTGCAAACGAGTTTCCTGTAACAGAATCTGTCAGACGTAGCATTTGTTTTCAAGCGATTTTGCCGTGTAAGTATAGTGAGTGCATTTTTTATCGACCAACACGTAGTGTTTGCATCGATGTTTTTTTTTAGAAATTTTTAGATATTTGTTACCAAGCTATCCCATCCCCGATTCTTAAAAGTATAAGACGAAATGCCAGATACGGATTTCATAATGAAATGTCGTGGACTGCCATGGTCTTGTACAGAAGATGATCTACGTGAATTTTTTGGGGGTTAGTTGATTATTTTATTTTCCACTTCATTAAACCAAATATCTAGGTAAAGTCAATGTTGGCGAAATTAGGGGATGCAATAAAATGATGATCTGGAGTGGTTGCTAGTTTACCCTTGTAAACTAGCAACCACTCCAGATCGTTACTTTTTTAAACGTGAGAGTAATTTTCTCCAGCTCCTTGGAATTTATTTTGTACCTGAGCTGAGAATGGAAGTTATGTGAAAGCTTATTTATGAGTCTCATTTCTGTCTCGGAAGTGTATCATCCAGTACAAGAAATGCTTAGCTTTTGAGCTTTTTATACTTATACCTTAGAAAATCCTACGGTCAGAGTGATGAGAATTTAAATGAAAGATTATTATGAACCTTAAGATGAGAATGATAAGGCGAATTGCATCATTTTTATCAAGCGATTCTTTTAAAATTTTATGGCACGCCAGTTATATTCTGATTAATTTTGGACACGAATAAAGTCTATCAAATTTAATTGCTATGAGTTTCATCTTCAGAAGCAGCAAGATCAATTACTCAGATAAAGCTAACGAAAGATCGTGATGGGCGTGCAAGTGGTGAGGGTTTTGTCGTATTTAGCAGTCGAGAAGATTATGACTTTGCTTTAACAAAAGACAAGAAATATATTGGCAAACGATACGTAGAGGTTAGTTTGTTCCTCTCGATTTATTCGTTCAAATACGTTGTCAGTAGTTGTCAGTGCTTAGAACGGTGATTTTTACTTAGGAATTTATTTTAACAAATAACATGTACTGAAAGAGAACACGAATTAAAATAAACGACGAGAAGGTTTAGCTGCTTAAATAGATGAATATTTCTTTGAACATTTGAATGATTTTATTTACATGTCACTTCGTTTTTATTTAGCAGCATTGTACATATTTAGCTTCATCTGGCTCTTTTCTTACTTTCACTGTATGCTGTTTTTATTCCTTAGTCGCTGTTGTCACTTGGAAAGACTACTTTGTTCATATATCGTTTTCATTTGTCTTCACATAAAATTTCGGTTCGAATGGGACTTGAGAAAACATACTTAATAGTTTTTTTACGGTGTTGTTGAAACAGATTTTAAAGTGGATTTTGTGTTACTGAAACGAATCAGTCATTGTTTTTAAGCTTCAACAAGTGTCATCAATGGAATCGGATTATGATGATGGCGACAAGCGGTACGGAGGATCGGTAGCAGATCCAAATTTGCCTGGCCGTGAGACATCTATCGTTAGATTGGGAGGTTTGCCATACGGCTGTACTAAGGAAGAAATCATGCGTTTCTTCGAACCACTTGAAATAGCCGATAAAGGTATTTCTATTTTACATCAAATACAATTAGTTTTTTCATGTTTAAGAAATTCATTTTTAATATGGTTCTTATTACTGTAGTGCAAGTATCAGAATCACTCAGAAAATGGTGAATCAATAGCTCAATAGGTGGAAAATTTTTTATTACTAGTTATGTATTTTGAAAATAATATCAGGAAAGCTCTAGTATTTAACAGCAGATGATTTACATTCGAAATTTCATTGTCAGTTTGGATGTTTAATACAAGAGAACATGTGGGGTTACTTTCATAGTGTGCTTCAATTAATTGTTTTTCCAGGTATTATTATGACTTACGATCGTTATAGTGGGAAACCAAAAGGCGAGGCTTTCGTTGCATTTAATGATGATGATTCGGCTTCTAAAGCTCTTGCTAAAAATAAGGAATACATTCAGCATAGGTATTGTTTTTTTTTTCATACTTAATATTCTTATGTTAAAAAATGTTTTGTATTCATTATATTCTTTGTCTTATAAAAAAATGCTTTGTATTAAAAAACTGTGGCAATTTTCAAGCGTCGTGTCTTGAATGTTTAATTGTCAGCGGTAAGTGTTTGATGAGGGCAGTTTATTGAGGCACTGAATGCTTGACTTGTTTTAAAATTAATCGATTTCGTTATTAAGATATGTGGACATATATCCGTCGTCTTATGGTGAGATGCTTCGAGCTTTAGATGGAGCTTTTGATCCTTACGGTGGTAGTGGTCGAGGGTGGGAAAGAGATCGTCGCCCGAGAGGGTTACCATATGATCGTCCAGGTGCCGATAGGGGCTATCGCGATTCCAGAATTCATCGAAATGGTTTGTTCATTTTTAAACTTCTAGAAATAACATTTATATAGAAAGGATGGCGCAATATGAGTTGATGAAAGGAATCATCAATTCAATTTGAGGGAAAAAACGGGGATTCTGGAAAGCCGTGGTGGATTCTATAATGGCTAGTTGGAAACAAATGAGTTGTTTAGCAGTCTACCAGGTCTTATCCTGGCTCTTAATGGAAAATTTGGAATTTCTGGATCGCTGCGACCTTGGAAAGTGTTCAGAAATCTGCTGATCTATGGTTCTGTTTTGGGTATTAAATGTGAATGTGAACGGGGGGTTGCAGAAGTATGGGCCGACAGATATGGTGGTGGTGGCGACGGTTATGATGATGGGTACGGTGGTGGACGTGGTGGTGGAGGACCGATGCGACGGGGTTGGAGAGATGAACCGCCGATGGGTGGCCATAGGGGGTATTCACCACCGCGGCGTCGTTACATGACGCCGCCACCGGAATACTGTATACGGATGCGCGGTCTTCCATATCGGGCCACGGAACGCGATATAATCGATGTAAGTTGCAACAGTAAAAAGTATGTTTACCTACCTAGAATAAGTTGAGAAAATAGTTGGACATCAGGGGAACAGGATCTGCTAATAGTGATGTTTCGTATTGGCGACATTCTGCTTATGTTTGGAATCGACAGGCTGGTTGATTTCAAAGGGTCCGCACATTTCTTTGGATTGGTTGGTTCAGTTTTTCTGGGTTGATGTTCTGGATTTGGGCTTGATTTGTAATCATTTTATTCATTTTGAGCAATTTCTTGGAGGGCTTTAGTTTATTGGTATCTAATCATGATATTTCATTAATTATAAAATATCACTAATCAAATTCTTTCATGCGGAAAGGATGTGTTTTGGGCAATTTTTTCTGTTTAATATCAGCTATATTAATTGAATATCAGTGCAGTCAGTGATTTAAACACTGTTTATGTGAAGTAGTCAAATCTTGAATTTTGTAACTTTTATTAATCTCTGAAGTCTTCCATTTTCAAATTTAGTTCTTCCAACCGCTGCGACCAGCATCAATTGATGTGCTGTACGAATATGGAACAGATCGTCCCAGTGGTGAGGCAATTGTCGAGTTTAGAAATCGAGCAGATTTTGATGCTGCTATGCAACGCAATCGAAATTACATGGGCATGTCTTTCCTATTTGAAATTTTGAGTCAGTAATGTTCATTGAGCTCAGTTCATTAAATCTTTAAACCTTAATATGCTTCAAAGGTAGGTGGTGCATGGAAGCGGTTGTTCCACTGGCACTTATGCTGATTTAGCCTTTATAGGATGTACCGACTCCGTATTGCGAGCAATGATTTTGGACGATAAAATAGTGTTGTTTATATTGTTGTATTTTTTAACAGGATGTGAATTTATTTATTTCAGGATCGCGTTACGTAGAGCTCATTCCGGAACACTGAAATTTGTTATGGAAGAAACCATGAATTTCCAGAAATTTGATCTACATATAAAATTTGTATCGATTAATGGAATTGTGCAACACAATTGTTCTTTCTCTTGTTCATTTTTCTGTTCAATTTTAGTCTTATTCTTCGGAGAAGTATTTACTGAGAAAAAGTTTCTTATTTTCAGCACTCTTCAGCTTTTTCGTTTTTTATCATCCTTCAAATTTTCAGTCGGCAATCCCAAAACCCTCTAGTTTTGTTCTGGTTATTAGATAAAAAATTCAAGTGAGCATGAGTAACAGAAGACTATTTGCTAGAAGAAAATGAAGCAGTACTTATATCCAACATTTCAACTGTAATCAGCATTCCCAGTTGATTATATTTTTCTCTTTCAAGTTATTTCAGGCAAGATGAGTGCTGTCGTCCTCAAAGCGCAGATTTAAGGGTTTTTTCCCGTATATTTACTTTTGGGGTTTACATTTTTTTAGTTATCAAAGTTATTTTATAGTATTTATTTTTGGAACCAACTTTCGTATTTTTCTGTCTACATTCATAATAAAGCATTAAGCAATCTACTATTCTTGATTGCCATTGCCGATACGGTATACCTGTCACATCATCTATTTACTGACGTGAAAGATTGGGATAAATTAGTAAATGAGCTAAGTAGTACAATAAGAAAAGAAAAATTCACATGCTTTGAATCGAATGTAAAACTCTGTGGCAATGGTGTAGTAACTTCGAGATATAGAAGAAGATTGAAGTACAATAATAGGGAGGTGGGAGGGGGGAGCAAATCCAATGTCAGAATCGAAAATTTTTAACCATACCGGAATGCCGAACTTGATATTTATATATTTAGATAAAGAGATTTGGTTTTTGCAATAAAATCGGATTTTACATACAGCTTTCTCAAACGGTGTATGAGATTGGCTCATAAAGTTTTTTTATAAATTGATTTGCCGGATGTGCATGGTATCTTGCACATTACACTGTTTAAATTAGATAATAGATTTATCATTAGGTATGGGAAAATTAGATTGGAAATGCTTTGTAAAAAGAAATGTTTTTATTGCTTTATCATATTATAGTTTTCTTCGGTTCTCTGACGTCCATAGCTGCATTATTAAATTCATTTATGTTTATCCAGAAAGTAAATAATTTTTTGACAAACTAAGACGACTTTATCCAAATATAATTTAGAGTGAAGAACGAAGTTGGGAAAGTTGAGCTTCACTTTTTCTCCTCGCACACCTAAATCATTGGTTATAAAAATAAATTAGCCTTAAGAGTTATGCAAATTCCGTCTTCCAGTTCAAAATTTGCATAGTTTCTTTGCCAGAAATTTAAATATTAGTGTGTCTACATAAGGTTCTTCAATCTCAAATCAAATTCAATTTTTCGTCAAGATTAGTACAGTGATGTGTGTCGAAAAGAAAAGGTAAAAATTGGGTCGGCTCCTCGTAAGTTTCGTGAGCTATTAGTACTGCTTGTTCTATATCCTTAGTCACTTTCGTAGTTGTTAATTCCAAATTTTGGAGTGAAGGAAGGTTTGAGTATCAAAAAAGCACTTGAGTGGGATGTGTTAGGTTTCAATAGGTGATTTCAAAGGTTTGAGATGCCAGAATATTAACATGACTTCAGCATGGTTTTGACCCAGTAGTATTTCCAGTGATCTTATTGCGCCGCTTTCGAAATCTTATTTTTAGTCTTATTAGTCTTACGATTCTCTTAATTTCCAGTGTTGTGCTTTTAATCTACTGAGTTTTGGAATTTTATCGGATAGAGAGGTTTTTCTTCAATTAAGCTTTGAAATGAAGTGAATTAGGCTGTCGGAAGTATGAAATAGCTTAATAACTTGACTTCAAGAAAAAATGCATGTATCTTCAGAATAAGATTTGACTGAATTATTTTTTGAAATACACAGATGGGCTATGTGATAAAAATGGGATTGTCTTTCGGAAATTTTATTTCATTACGTTTCATTTGCAATTTTGCTTAGAATGGAGCGAATCAATTAATTAAGTGACCTTACGAATTGCTATCAATGAATATTT
This sequence comes from Cercopithifilaria johnstoni, assembly GCA_916381525.1. Classification (NCBI taxonomy): domain Eukaryota; kingdom Metazoa; phylum Nematoda; class Chromadorea; order Rhabditida; family Onchocercidae; genus Cercopithifilaria; species Cercopithifilaria johnstoni. Next base: position 39,919 of record CAKAEH010001338.1, read on the forward strand.
TAAGCTTCAGTTGTGAAGAGATGAATCGGAAGTTATTGAGCTGTCAGGGAAAGCGGTGTAGTCCTTCTATGATGAAATTGGTGGTTAAATCACATATTTGCAGAAAAGGACGTGAACGTCGAAGGATTTATAGCCGAAGAAATAAAATTAAAGAATTAAATGCCGGAGATTATGCTGTGCATGCTTCATCAAAACTTCTCAATGTCAATCCGCTTTTGCATGATTGGGAGTCCATGTACGTGAAATTATCCTGTAATAGAACTCGTTTTTAGCTCTTACTAAAATTATGATTTAACCAGTACTGATGCTGTCGTATGTAACCACTTGTGGTATTATTCAGATATGTTCTTGGTCAAGTGATATGGATTGTAGCTAAGATTGCTTGTTTCATTTGACTAGAAAGAATAACGAAAATAAAGCTCAAAAATTACTTCAATTCTTCCAGATACTCATCTTATCGGACGTCATCAATATTCATTACCACATTCAACGTTAATGGGTGTATACCAAAATTGGATGAAATATCGGGCTGGTTATGTTGTAAAGGCATTCTTCCACCTGACTTTTACATTATTGGGTTCGCTGCTTTCATTTAAGCTTGAATGAAGGGTGTGGATCATGTTGGAACAATTTTTTAAGTAATGGATAACTTTGGTTGAATGGCTTTATAAGTAAGCCTGAAAATTTACGTGTTTTAAGAATTTCCAGTTTTCCTTAAATTGAATAATGTTTTTGGTCCAGTATTTTCACTGGTACCGACTTCCAGGCTTCAAGAAATGGATTTGTCGCCACAAGCTTTCATAATGAAAACATCAACACGACACGCAGAATGGAAAGTCATTATCGCAAAGTCTTTTCCTGAGGGCGCAAATTATGATATGGTCTGTTTTATTTTTGTTCAGAACTATGATTCTTTTTTTCTAGTTCGAAGTGGTTAGCTATAAGTTGATGGTTCAGTCTTTTATTTGCATTCAGATAAGCGAAATACGGTTGGTGGGCATACTGTTGGCAGTTTACCGACGTATAGGCAGTAAAATCAAAGTACGTCAAGCCGAAATTGACGCAGTTATGGTACCGACCAGTCGAGTGCTTGGAGCAGCTATGAAAGACAAGGTATATTTTTTGATATCTATTTAACAGGTTAGTGTGAAAGCTCAGTAAAAATTACATCTTAATGAAAAAATGTTGTTACATTTCCAAATGCATTTTGTACTGCTGAATTTCTAATCAGTTTCAATGGAATAATATGACGTTTGAATCTAGGTTTGTTCTAGGAAATAAATGCATGTAATTACACTTACAACAATAATTCCATAGATGATGAATAACAAAACAGTTTTGATGGATCATAAATGTTTTGTGTACGGAATTTTGAAAGATATACTTATTCTCTTGTAATATGAAATTGTTTGGTAAAACTGAATTTATAGGGTGGTGTTGCGATAAGCATGTATATGAATGATACGGCAGTTTGCTTCGTGAACGCACACTTCGCTGCTCATATTGAAGGAAATGAAAAACGCATTATGGATTATAAGTATGTTTTGAAGTATAAATTACAAATTTTTCTTTACATTTTAAACTTATCTCAGTTGTCGAGGGAAAAGTCATTTTTGATTTTTATTTCAACACTCAGTATGAAATTTTGGCAAGTTTCAGACACATCGTCAAAAGTATATATTTTCGTCGAAATGGTAAAACACTTTTCGAACATGATGCTATTTTTTGGTTTGGTGATTTAAATTTTCGTCTGGATACTGCATATGGTATGAGCAACAATGAATTACGTAAATTATGCAATGATGATGAGGCATTCAGAGATATGATTATTTACGATCAAGTAAGCATATAACTCGGAAAATTCCAATTATTAGATGATTTATGTGGTTATTGGTATTCAAGGAGAACTTATGAACGATTTGTTAGATCGTTCGGTGACTAAAAAATAAATTTGGTATAACATAATGCATGAATTTTAAAATGAAATATTAAATTTCACAGTCTAGCAGATTAAGCATTCATTTACCACTAAAGTTTTATTAGATCCTAGAAACCTCAAAACAAGAGCTTTTATACGGAATACCCTAACTTCATTATGCTTGCTAAAATAAAATTAAAAAAAAAGATAACTTTGCTATAAGTCTTCTTACATGTTTACAATGCATAAAAGCACCAATATTGACATACTTTTTTAGCACTAATACATTTCAGTGCCCTTTAATATGTTTAACATATTTAGAATTTTTTTTTGATAGTATAGAAGTAGAATTTTTGAGGTCATAAAAAAATTTTTTCTGAATTAAGAAAGATTTCTGAATTTGTTCTGACAAATATTTCATATTTAATAAGTGCTTGACCTATGGAATGGAAAGGCTTGGTTTTTCATTGTGATATTACGGTATTTATTTGTTGTGTTTGGAGTATTAGAGTACTTTTTATTTAGCTTAGAAGAGCGATGAAACTCAAAATTATATTTGAAAATTTCAAAGAACCGGAGATTTTGAATTTTCATCCAACTTTTAAATATGACATTAACTCCGACAATTGGGATAGCAGGTCGTGCTAAATACTTTATTAATTTTTTCTATTTCTCTTATCAGGACTTAATTATGAAACAGTTTATTTGAACTTTTGGAAATTTCAAAACACATTCAAATTTTTTCTGTTAATTAACCAGTACTTTTGTTATGATCAAAGTAGAGCTACATTATCAGTTTGATTATCTCAAACTTGTGTGTTGTGGGTTTATTTTGTTGTCTCAAACATGTTGTCTTTTCATCTTATTTGTAATCATCTAAGATATCTAGGCCTTATATCTCCTACTCTCTCCACGCCCAGCCTAAATATAGTGAAGTAAATTTTCAAATTACTCCATTCTCTGACTGTTTTGCAGCAAAAAAAAACGCGTTCCGGCTTGGTGCGATCGAATTTTATGGTGGAATCAGAAGGGTGTTCACATCAGGCAAAAGTTTTACGATAGTGTATCATCCGTCAAATTTTCGGATCATAGGCCAGTTAGAGCTCTTTTTTACTTGGGTGTACGAGAAATTGATTTGGCCGAATATGACAAGGCTTATCAAAGAGAGTTCAAGGAAGCGAATCGTCGTCTCAATGATTACCGCGATAAGGAAGAAGAGAGAGTGAAATTGTGATTTGGATTTGTCCTTGTGATGATTCTCTTTTTAGTTGTGAGTAGTTCAAATCATTGTCATTAATTGGAAAAATTGATTCATTTTATTGATTTCTGTAGCTTTCCATATTTCGTATTCTAATTATCAGTTAGTGCTATCAAATCATTGAAAACAGGATTTTGAGATTATTTGTTGGTCAAAATATTTGGGTGGTGTATCTATTGCAGACTTGTAGTTTTAAACTAGTTGTGAAGAAATTTTTTCGGTAGGAATCAAGTTCAAAAATTGTACATTTATTTCATTTAGCTATTTATATGACTACAACTCAAATGAATTAGGGGCTTCATAATTCCTTTGTTTAGAGAGTAACAATATTTTTCGCTTTTTTTTTTGAATTTACCACTAAATCTTCTCATCCTTTATACTGAAAGTTAACTGCCCAACAATTTTTAGAATGTAATCTATGATATTTAGATCCTTGAGATGTCTTTTCCTCAATATTGGGCAATGTGAGTTTATCGGTGCTGCAAAATGATTCATCATTATAGCTGTAAATACTAAAAAACGACTTATCTTATCGGTTTATTTGATTAAAAAAGAATTAATTTTATATATTCTAATTTATTGATTACTGTTTCAGCACAATTGCAACGTATATTGTTATACAAATTGAGATTCGTTTTTGTAGTATAATTTTATTCGTAATAAGTTATTTAGTTATATCTATATAACACATATACACATACTTGCTGAAATGGATTGATTTGCCGTACGTCATTTTTGGCGTTTAATAATTTAGTTTATTGTTTTATTCTTTCAATTAGTTCCTTTTGCGCTGTTTTTGTTAAATGTGGCAATGATGAAAACTTTCATCTTATGAAAAAGTTTTCATCAATACACTATTTAAACGAATTTGAATTCCTTTTTCTAATATAAAATGATAGCGTCAGAAGCCACATGAAGATTTAGAATGCTTTCCACAGTTTATAGGACAGTAAATTCATGGAAAGCATGGTCGGAGGATGACTTTCTACACTTTTGGAAACGTTACACCAGCGCTTTCTCGTCGAGATGACATTGAGGAGATCATGCGTGATTGGGAAGAGAGGTTAGCCTATTTTTTTACGAAGTTGAGAACTTTTTCCAGAAATTCATAATGTCGGATGACACGATTGCAGTTACATTTATTACCGGCAGCTAATCTACTTATTTCCCATTGTGTTACAAGAAAACTCCATATATCGCACAGTATGCTGATATAATGTAACGTTTATTTTCACAATTTCTCTTATTTTCAATTCAATGCTGCTCACAATTCATATTATGTTCATCAATACATTAAGTACCTGTTTATTTATCACTAACTCTGCCTACTTGTTAATTTACAGGTATTCGACTTATACTGCAACATCAATATTCATCACAACATTCAATGTCAATGGCCGAATGCCAGCACTTGAAGATTTGTCGAATTGGTTAGCTTGTAGTAGCGCATCTGCACCAGATTTTTACGTTGTTGGGTTATTTTTTGCTTTTAATAAGGAATTTCAAAAATAAATTCATCCTTTATGAAGAATAGTTGCCTTTTCCAGCAATCTAACATGACTTACTTTTACAAGTTTCATTATTTCAGTGATGGTTGTTTTGACTGAATTCCTTACTTGTTGCTTTGGATGAAAAAAATATTTACGTATTGAAAAAAGATGAAGAGAACATATGATTCGTTTTGTATAAAAGTTCAACATTTGAAGCCAAATTCGGATTTTTCTCGTGTTTTGAAATCCTTTTCTGCATTATGAACAACTTTAAAACAAAAACGAATTTCTGGAATGAATTATCTTAATAAAACATTATTCCAGATTACAAGAAATGGATCTTTCTCCTCAGGCATTCCTCATGAATACTTCAGCACGTCATTCTGGATGGCAGATTGTCATCCAAAAGTCTCTTCCTAATTCCACCGGCTATATTCTAGTATTAGATTTTTTCTTTGTTTTGCGATGATTTGAAGAAGATCTAAACTTGTCCGTTTATATATGTCCTATGCAGTTGCGCAATATTTAGTTTTAGTATTCCATGATTTGTGTTACTGTACCTATTCGCAGTATTTTTACAGGTCCAAGAAGTACGCTTAGTTGGCATTCTGTTGATGATTTATCGTCGCATTGATTGTAGAGTTCGAGTTGATGATGCAGCTACTGATGTTGAAATTGTGCCGACTGGTTTCCCATTATTGGGTCGTATGGGCAATAAGGTAAATAATTTGATGGGAAAACAATCGCTTTGAAAATAATGGTGTTTTGAATTAATACGAATATAAGCAAGCATTCTTTAATAGTGGTCTTCCTGCGTCATTTTATTTTCCGGTATTCTTAACTTTCATTTTCTTATTTACTTTTTTATATTTTTCGTGTTTTCAAAATGCTTTTTTAATGTTGAACTATTGTCCAAGTTGTGTATACTGTTCTCTGCAATGAATAGTAGAAAACTTCCAGCACCAGACATTTCATCCTGTAGACAGGAAATTCTCGTTGTTTGTGTTTAATTTCAAAAATTACTTTAGGGTGGTGTGGCAGTCAGTTTGCAGATTAATGATAGCTATCTTTGTTTCGTGAATTCTCATTTTGCTGCCGGACAGGAAGAATCGGAAAAGCGAAATCAAGATTACAGGTTATCATAAGAGATGAAATAAATGGTACTATGGTAGGTAATCATGTTTGTAAAATTATAATTGAAACTGGCAATAACACTATTTATGGTGATATCGCAGCTTTCAATTTCGTCTTTAGGGAAATATCGCAGATTCGTTTTCCGAAAAGCAATAGAAGTTTGTTTGATCACGATGTAATATTCTGGTTTGGTGATATGAATTTTCGTCTGGAAAGTAATAATGATTTGAGTAATGACGATTTCCGGCGTCTCTGCGCTGACGAGAATACATTTAGAGATATGATAATATTTGACCAGGTGAGCTTCTACAAGTAACAATTTTTCTTAATTTGCAACTTATTTGCTTGATCAAAATCTGTGAATGATATTTTTAAGTTGAATAATTCGACTTTTTTTTACGATTCCTTAGGTGATTCACAATTAAAGACAATTAGTTTAAATTGCATCGTTGTGGAAATCAGCTGTGTGTAAATTGTACATTTGGAATTTTTTCCAAAAAAAATTGAACTTTTTTCAGCTAAAGAAACAGAAAATGCTTAATCATATATTTGCCGATTTTAAAGAACCAGATGTTTTGAATTTCCGTCCCACATATAAGTATGACCCTGGAACAACAAGATGGGATACCAGGTTAATTGCGGACTTTTTGTTCACTTCTGATGCAATTTCAGATCAGTGTTATATATTTTAGTGTTGTGGAATCTACAGAAATATGAACTTTTCACAGCTTGTCAGGTTCTGTCATCCATCATTAAATGGTTAATGGACATAGACGATTGATGGATTTAAGCTTATTTTGAGATTTTTTATTTTACTTCATTCTATGTAGTTTGATTTTAATTTTCCGGAATTTTGCTAACTCTAACATGTTTCATCATTAAATTTTATAGATAACAGTGTAGTGATTGTTATGTTTAAGTGAGAAATGTCGTTGTCCAGCTTGGTGTGATCGAATTTTATGGTGGCATCGTGATGGAGTGAATATCCGGCAACAATTCTATGAAAGTGTAGAATCAGTGGTGTTTTCAGACCATAAACCAGTGCGGTCCATATTTCATGTAGGAATACGAAGTGTCGATGAAGCTAAACGGGATGCTTGTTTAGAAGAAGCTATACGAGAAGCAGATCGCCGTGCTAATGAGGCACTTCCACAAATTGAGTTATCACAAAACGAAGTGAATTAAGACATTTTTTAACTTATAAGCTTTAATTTACTAATAATGATGTAGTGTATATTATCAGAAGCTCTCAGTTCCTTAAGCAGCTTTATAACTTGCCATTGACGACCACATGTTAAATGGTCACCTTCTATAAAATTTTCAGGTGGATTTCGGCAAAGTATATTTTTTTCAAAGTACATCCAGGATACTAACAATTAAAAATACGGGTAAAACAAAAATTTCGTTTTCGTTTGGTGCGAGACCAAATCGTGCTGAACTTTGTGAACCTTGGCTATCTGTTACACCGCCCAATTCGAGGCTTCAACCGGGTGCCTCCTGTACCATTAGTTTGCAGGTTTTTTTTTTAAATAACTACAGAATATTGATTTATCACAATGGCGAAAAAAATCGTTTACACTGTTGTTTGTTACTCTTTAGAAGTAAATTTGCAGTCTTTTTATAGATTTTGATTGATAAGGGAGTAGCATGGACAATAAGTGAAGATGGAAAGCTATCAGAAATTCTGGTACTTCAATTGCATCACGGGAGGCATTATTTTGTCACTGTTTCGGCCGAATATCAACACAGCTCTTTTGGTTCATCGTTTATTCACTTAATTCACAAGGAAAAAAAGGAAACATCTGCATTTGAACTCGTTAATCTGGTATGGAATCTAATTTGTATTAAAATAAATCATTGCCATGTTAGGAATGATGCAAACTTACAAAAGAAACTCAAAAATTAAATAACTGGAAATAGTCCCATACCTTTAACAATACGATTACATTAGAACATTATTAGTTTAGAAGAATTGTATTGCTAAGTGTTCATTAAACTTTATAGATTTCCTTTTTTACTGGAAATTTCTTTCCAGTTCGTTTTTAGACTTTTAATCGTACAACAGTTATATCCGCTGTTATGGCTGGCGTACCGGAATCTGTTTTTCGGATAGGTGAAGCATTAAAACATAATGGTTTAGAAAAAATATGTTTCGATGATTCTTCTGCGCATAGCGAATTCATAGCATTAAGAAATGCTTTGGATACTGGAAAACCAGTAAATTTGTGTAACTTTTTCGCTATTCTTCCTCTTTATTGGATGTTATTTTGCTCTTCATCGGATTTGCTCTTTTGGACTTTTTTTGATTTTTACATTTACAAATTTGAATTTATTTGGAAAAATTGATACTTTTGGTCGGTTGACAAATTTTGTTCACTTTTCAGTTGAAGCTTGCAAATCAGCTTTCAGTATGTATGACGCTTTGCTGACACTTATCACTTCCTTCAAAGGTATTTGGCGTTTTTTCAGAAATCTTAGATCTTCAAAAATTTCAGGTATTATACGTTGTCTATGATGAATTTAAGGTTTTCCTGAAAAATAGTAAGAGATTTTAGATTATGTTTTTGTTCTTTCTGCTGAGGACTGTAATTCTATTTTTTTCTATTTCTGATCTTTTTTAAAGAATAAAGTTGCAGGAACCTTTTTTATCGACGAATTTAAATTCGTCATAATTATGTTTCTAAATTCAGCTGATTTTCACAAAAAATAGAGCAGTAGTCTGAGGCCAACTGTAACTTTTTACCACTGAAATAAATAGTGGTTTTAGAAGATTGAAGTTATTTTGAATATTAACTTGAAGTATTTGACTGTCTAATTAGTTTACATGCAGAATGGTTGATAATTTCAATCCTAATGTCTTCATTAAAAATAATCGTGGACGGCTGAAACAGAAATTCTGCAATCCTCTGTTGAAAAAAATTTTTTTTATGAATACAGGGAAATTCATTAATGTTTATTATTTTTCTGAATTTTTAGGAATCTAAATTTTTTTTGAAATCTCTGCTTAGTTAATTTAGCATTCATAGTCTTAACAATTTTTATTTCCAGAATCTATAATACCTCCAGCTTTACAAACAGAATGTTTGCGGGTAGCCGGTGATATCGGTAGATGTTGGTCTTGTATCGAAAAATTTCCTATCGAAAATCGCAACATGTTTATTTATTTTATTGGTTTTGTTACGGAGCTGATGATACAGAATAGCACTGCTAGTAGTTAGTTTCATCTCTTTTTTGTTTGCTTTTTCTTTTGCTAGATTATCGCTTTCACTGTGCTCAGTCTGTTTTTGAAGTAACTATTATGGTTATATTAGCTTAGACTCGGATTTCCTGTGTAAGTTATTTTTAATTACCTTTAAGTTATAATTTATTGACTTATAACGAATTTGCATTATTTATAAATTAAAACTCGGCTCATTTAGTAAGTACTTGAGCGATTTTAGAGTTTGTTATCTTTCTATGAATTATCTTTTTTTAACAATTAGATCTAACAAATAAAGTACATCAGTACATCAAATATAGCAGAAATTCTCAGTATATTATTTCAACTTTCTACATATTTTTCGACTCAAATCAGTTGTGCTTTTCATAATTTCGAATTTTTGTTGTGATAAATTAGCGATATATTGAGTTGTAGTACTGATTTCCCACGTATTTTAGAATTTATTTAATTTTAATGTTTCTTTATTGTTAATGATCTCAGAAAATGGTCCATTCTAGCACTTATTCAAAATTGACACTTAGTATGGAATAAAATATTTTTAACGTGCAAGATTATGTTACTTTGCATCTGCAATATCAAATTCCGTAAATAATTATTTTTGCCTACAATTTAGAAATTCAATGATAGATTTTGTTTCAGCTCAAACGCAGTTGCTAGCGGATATTATATTCAAACAACCGACTGGTCAGGACGGTTATTTGCAACGCTTGAAATTTCTGGAAACATTTATATTGGGAAATCAAGAAGGTAGCAGAAGTGCCCCTGCACATTGCCAGCATGATGCTGATCTCATTGTTTTGTGATATGTTTTCGGATTGTTGTTAATCCCTTATATTAGTTTAGTCAATGAGTTTAGTCAATATAAATTAATCCAATTAAGAATATTTCTGTTCCAGATAATATAATCATTATTACAGCATTTGTTCATTCTATTTTCTTGAATGACTGTTCCATCAATTAAACCATTTCGGATATATGTGGAATGCATTTTATTGCTGTCATTGTAATTAAAGTTTTACTCCGGAGAATTGTATATTTAAGATGAGTAGCAGGCGCAACTTAATACACTTCAAATATATATCAACGACAAATAGTGCTAGAGTAAAGTGGGACATAGTTGAAGAAGTTTCATTTGCATAGAGGTGGTGATGTATCATTTTGATGGGCTGAAATTAAGGGGAGCTAAGAATGGGAATCCGATGCTTGGATGTTGCGGTGTCTTGTTTTGTGTTGTCGTTGTATATTCATGAAATTATTTCAGTGAGACAATCATTCACTATTATGAGATTCGTTGATCGCATTAACTAAATCGAATAGCAGATTTGGGATTATAGTGTAGTTGTTTTTGTAGACTAAAATACTTTAATCTACAATCTTCTGCAAATCACATTCCTGTACGAGTTGGCTAGTTGGCCTGTTAAAATTTTCGAAACTTGTTAAATTAGTTATAGAATTCTTAGTAATATTAAAAGAAGAGCTTTCGAATGGCAGCCGGCATATTAAAATAATTTGGTGGAATGTATAGAAAATGGTTTCCATTTCTTGGGTCTGAACCGCATTTCTTTTGGTTGATATTTTTATTAAATCATTTGATTTCTCTATAGTGCTATTATATCATGGTACCACCAGATTGCTGTATTTTCCGGTAGATTGGCATTGAATGTCTCGCTAAGGATTCTTTGCAAACTAGGAAGTGATGGCTACCTGCAGCATATGTCACATTTTCGAATTGCAAACAACTTTAAAAATTGAAACATATGCTGTTCTCTTTTAAAGAAATGAACATCACATCATGGATGCAGCAAGCAAAAGAGGTCACTAAAAAAATCTCCGATATGATATATATACCACCGGAGGATAATACGGATTCAGATGAAATCTTGGATGATGCTGTGTCCGAAGAAGTACATGTTGAAACGGAAACTGAAAAAAACTCCAGCAGCTTAAAGGAAATGGAAAATAAAGGAAATATCTCGTCGACGATGGAACTTGAAAGTACTGATGATGATAATCGAGGTGCTGGGGGATTAGATCGAAACAAGCTTGAAACTAATGCTGTTGCGGCTGTCGAAACTGCAAGGAAGTATGCAAGTAAAAATTTTTCTAAGATTCAGAGTTCTGTTTTCCCGTTAATTACCTATCAAAATCATAAAGTATTATTAGCTGCATAATAGATTGATTTCTATGCTAGTCAAAGTGGTTTAACATTAACCGGTTCTAAAACAGAAGACATGCTATAAAATTGTTGAAGGCCTAATGGCTAGCAGGTTGAGGGAGTTATTGCAATTTGCTAAAGTATTCTAAACATAAAAGAAAGGATTAAACATTTACATTCGGTGCGCTACGTTTCGTCTTGTCTCATTTGTAGATTCCTTCTTTTCTTTGGCAAAAGAGGCTGCAGCAAAGGCTGCAATAACCGCTGAAGAAACCGCAAAAAAGCTGCAAAATGTTGTTACTGAAAAGGTATGAACTTAAAACATTGCGTTCAACAGATGGTGATACAGGTGTAGTGAGTTTTAAATTTGAATATGTGTGTTCTCTTCTACTTGTTCTATAGTGCTAAAAGTCTGTTATGAACTGACATGTGAAATCACCCGTCAAATTTATTTCTTGATTAAACATTCTTGGACACTGTTTACGAAAATTTACCGAAGTTCTCTTCATTCATAATTGTATTCATGTTTTGATTATGGGATCATTTTTGCAGACAATAATTGGCAATTTGGATAAAGAGCAAGCGAAATTCAAAAATGAAGTAAATGCAAATAAATTAACAGCATGTATACTGCCTTGGTCCGATCTGCCAGATCAGTGGGTTGCTAAAAAACACATTTTGTCACTTTCACTGGTAATTTTTTTTATATTACCCTGTACTTCCAAACGACTTTGTTTTTTTGAAGTAACTATTTTATGCGCACTTCCACTCCTTAGCTGCATGAGATTTTGACGTTTTTCTTATGTCTTTTAAACATCAAAGAATCTTTGCAGATAATTTTTTGGTATCATTTGTATTGTTTGTAGGATGCTCGAAATTTTACTCGTGATCCTCCATCAGAGACGAATTTTGACTTTGCACAAATGCAGTCGGTGGCAGCTGTTTTACTCGAAAATGATCCGAATTTGAGAAAAATTAGATTCCAGTTTGTCCCGAAAAAGTATTCTTTGTATCATTTCATCTAATTGATCCTATTTATTTTCAACCACAGAAAGTCAATGATTAAGACTATTGTTTGGTGTTAGTTTTGTTAAGCCTGTTTCGCACTTCAAAATATTGTGGTACGCATTTCAAAAAATTTGAAAGTTTCGTCTGTTTTATCTACATTGATGGATATAAAGCATTTGCCAAAATAACCGTCACTAAAAATGTAGAGCCAATAGAAGTCAAGTGATGGCTCTGAGAAATTTTTTTAATTTATGTCATAAATCTTTTTATAGACTGACCGAAGAACGTTTCTGGAGAAATTACTTTTATCGTGTTTCACTAGTAAGGCAGGCAGCTCTAGAAGAAAATTATTTGCGTGCCACAGAAGTTACCATTTCTTCAAAAGCCGTCGAGCGGAAGGAAAGTGTGAAATTGTCTAATTTCGAGGATAAAGAAGAAGCACAAGAGGAAAAAGTGAAAATAAACAAAGGAGATGAAATTTCAAAAATTGGTATGGAAGAGCAGAATGAAGCTGAGAATGAAGACGAGCAAGCGGAGAATAGAGAGCTAAATGAAATCCGTAAAAATATTATCAGTGCTACACGAGAAAGTTCGTTCTACCAATTTTTTAGTTTTAATTTTTTATCTACTTCTACGGAAACTAATTCCGAATAGAGATTTACATTCCCAGTCCAAACAATAGCCTTTATGGTTTTCGCTACCCTGCTAGTACGCAACTGTGTGTTTTCAACTTATTCTAAGCTTGTATACCTTAGTTTTTCAGTCACTCTAATCAATTATCATACTCGCATTTTGAATTATTCATGTCTAATACGTTTTTTTTTCACATTGCCTTTCAAAATTAATTTTGCTTCAGAGATTGGAGAAGACATGGAACGAGATTTGATAAATTCTTTAAATGATTATGAACTTGTAAGCGGTCAAATAGATAAAACAGATGAACAGTGGGAAGAGGAAATAACTGAATTGCTCAATTTAACATGAAGGAATGTTTGCATTTTTTCATTTCTTTGGGCTGTTGCTATTTGGTGATGATTTAAAATAGTTTTTCTATATGACCGTTTAATGTTCGTCGACTTCACTTAAAATTTTTGCTTTGTTTCATTGCTTGTTTTGAAGTCACTATCTTGTGCAAGTGAAAAAAAGGGAATTCTGAATTGAATTATATTCAACGTCCACTCATTTTTTCTTCAGATAAGTCTATATATCTGTGCAGAAGAAGCAAGTGTAAAATATTATCTTTATGTGAACAAGCGATAATTGTTATTTAAATTCAAAATATATTTTCGATGTCTCATCTTATTAATCTGACTCTCTCTCTATTTGAATTGAAAATATTACACAATTTTGATGGAGAATATTTTTATTTTCTTTGTCTAAGGACCAATATGCTAGAAAAGTGAAGACGTGAAGTGGGGCAAGATCCAATAAAGGGTAAACTTAGAGCAATAGTTGCAAATCACCTAAAGCTGAGCCAAGTACTGCATCTGTAAGCTTTCATTGTCAGAAATTTACAACGTTATTTGTGATGTTTATATACATATCCTAATTCAGTATTTAATGCACAATTTATTTAAATATCATTGTACATAAAATTTTCTCCTAACTCGGCATAAATTTTTTTTGTCGGACAATTCCACTACTTGAAAAGGATTGCGGAAGATTTTAAACTGGGATAAGTGAATGAATGATGTTGTTTAGAACGTTTGAATGTCAACATTTCCATCAATATTCATTTAAATCCAGGGAATCAAAGAGCTGAGGAGTGAGTTTGCAGACGACAAGGACTAACAAGTGAGAGGAAGAGACGAGAAAGCATTACTTCAGAAGACATCCTGCAAAGCTATCAGAATTCTAACACCAATTTCCATTTACTTCCCATTTTGCATATTAATTATGTTATGGATACTGGCGTGCATATTTTATTGCATCCTGTCGTTTGACAACATTTCGTCTCTGATCAATCATCAATATCTGTTCGTCTGTAGCCATGCAGATTCTGGATGGGTTCTGATGCTTATTTTTTCAGCTCATCAATTTATACCAAAACAGAATAGTCTCTGTAAAATCGCTGATGAATCATTTGTCCTTTCAAATCCACTAATTTTAACAGTTTATTACAATGATGTCATCAATGATGAATGATATCGATCGTGATGTTTTCTGAAATATACGAAAGAGTCTAAACAAGGATATTAGTTTAAGAAATATTTCAATGCTCTGCTTGGAAGTATTCCTGTCCACTACCTACTTAAGATAACAGTAAATCTGCAGTCAGAATGATTTTTACATTTCTGCCAGTGATTTAAACTTCTCACGTGAAACACATATCAAATGTATTTGATGTACTTCAATCCTATCTGCAATTTCCAATGATAATTGGAGATGAGGGGACGAAAAGGATGATCAGTTCAAATTTGAATTAATTTCTTTTAATTAGTTTAAATCTAAAAACATCAAAAAACAAAGAAGTTTGCATTGTTATCACTGATAGCCTTATGAGCCTTGTAAACAGTAACATCTGGATGGAGGATGCATTGTTATTGATCCTTCCTTAACCCACCATGTTTACTATTTCTCTCCTGCCACCCCGACGTAATCACATATATGTATGGTTGTGTGTGTATATGTGTGTATGTCTGTCTGCGTGTGTCTGTATGTATGTGTGTGTATGCGTATTTTTTCAGCGAAATTGTGATGCAAGTTGAAGCCGTGTTTTGATATTTCTCCGCCCGCCCTCTCATCCATCTACCCAGCCAACCACTTACCCATCCATCGACTTACCCATGGGAACTGATAAATAAGCTTCATGTGAGGGTGTATCGGGTAGTTAAGGACACATTAGTCCCCGTCCCCGTCTTCGTTCCGGTATTCCCGCACTGTTTTTTATTGGCAGCTTGCGAGGCAGAGAACTTGACAATGCTACCAGTTCTATACTATTTTTTGAATTTGAAAATTTGCTTTTCCCCATGTTGTTTTGATTAATAAACGGTATATATATATACATATGTGCGTCAGCCCGTCTGTCTGCCAGTGTGCATGTGTGTCCTCAACTTTTATGTTGCCTGGAAATGGAAACTGATACTTCAATCGTAACGCAATTTCCCTGGAAGATTGTGTTATTTAATGTACTCATCTCGCTCCTTTAACCATCGGGCTAGCCATATGACATTCCCGGGAAATTGCTCGTTGATGGAAGTATCACTTTTTAGGAATACATATTGGAGATATTTCATCGGATAGTTATCGACTATAAGATGTTGTACAACTGCATAAGAGAGTTTGCAAACTTGGAAATTCAAAATTAAATCTATTTTCTTTGAATATTTAGAATGACGGCTCTGTATTGTTCAGACAGTTTTTATTAATTGGTTCCCGCTGTGATCATCTGGTTGTTTAACTGATTGTTTGTTAGTGATCTCCAGTCATAAGAATCTTACGCAAAACTTTCTCGTTGTTGATTTGTGAAAACTGCCTGCTGTGGGCATATCGCAAATCATTAATTACTTGTCGTTAATTGTTGTTGTTATTGCAGTAAATTTTGCAACTTTTTTCTTCTTAGAATTTCAAAAAAAAGAATTCAAAAAGCGGCACAGCTCATTAGTGGCAAATCGATCTAACATCCGCTCCCGTTTTTACGGGCATTTCAAGAAGTCAAGATCAGTTCTATTACATTTGTGGTGATCAGGAAAGGTTATGGTTAGTTTTAATTTTGATTAAATTTTTTTTTCGGCACAGTAATGTTATTATTTCCAACTCCATTATTTTATTTGTAAACTTCTTTGATTTTATTGCAAAAATAGAAAATCATAGTTGATCTAGAAGCACGAAAAGAGATTTCAGTTTTCATCGGATGCTCATCAATTTTGCTAATTCCGTATAACAGCTATCTGTGTTTTGTTTTTGACAGGACACTTCATTTTTCCTCATTATTATATTTATGCTAATTGCAGAGACACTCCACTTATCCTTATATTTATATTTATTATCAAAACCAGTATTGCCATTTCGAGATTAAAAAATGAAGTTGAAACAGTTTTCCACTTACACGAAATGTTATGCTTCCTCCGTTCATCGGCCAATTTCATCATAATGAGAAATTGAAGTCGCATAGTTTGACATTGTAGAAATTTTTTTACATTTCTGTCAATATTACATTCTGTTGGCTCATTTGAATTGGCATCAAACTGATTATCTTTCTTGTTAATGCTATGAAGTGAAGTACAAATATTTTTATTTGTTGCTTTTGTCCCTTTCTTCATGACAATAATTTTAAATAAAACGAGAACTGAACTGCAGAAGATTTTTCTACATTTACACAACAGAATAGGTTGTTGTTGATAAAGGGCAGTGAGCTTTTTTTGTTAATTGCTTTTTGAAATAAGCGTTTCTCGTTTGTATTGCACTTCCTAGAGAGAACGATAACTAAAATAGTTGCAGTTTATTAAACAACGTGAAATTTTTCCTGAAAAATGAAAGATATTTCATTCTCTTAATAGTTCAATATCAACTTTGTTATCATTTATCTATTTAAGCTACCAAATTAATTACGCTCTTATCATCAAATCCTTTTTTTCTCTCCCAAAGTAAATCTCTTCGACTTTTATTTCACTTATTTTTATTTTATTTAAGATTAATGAAGTGAAATTGAAAAGTTACTGCATAATAATTCGATGATATTGTCCTCTTTTTCTTCTGTTAACATATTAATAAGGAACAACTTCCCATATAATTTCTTCTTATAACCACCGTTTGTGAATCATTTAACGCTCGTTATAGTTGCTTCTTTTTTCAGTTATTTGGAAATTCATATAAAAACAACTGAAACAAATATTCTATAATAATAGAATGAAAAGAATTAAAATTTAATTGTCTACCTAATGAATGATCGATATTATACTGTCATATTTTACTGTTATTTATATAGTGCTTTCATATTTAATATATAGTGAACAGAATCTGTTACTGTTAGTAAAAGAATATAAAAAAAATTTTTCAATTCATCTCGAAATCAGTAATTTTTGTTGATAAGTGAAGTTTTTCCTTATTAAATTAAAAGGTTTCATGACACCATAAATGAGCATATTGGCATTTTACATAAGTAAGCAAAATCAACGACTTAGATTTATCGATTTCTTTATTTCTTGTTCCTTTTTCAATTGTTTGCATGCAAGTTTAATTTTTCGCTTTTATAGAGGAAATAAACAAGCACACGGACATATAAACAATGCAAAGACATTATATGAAGAGGGATTTTGATTTTATTATATTTGAATTGAAATAAATTTTTGTAAGAGAAGCAGTATACTTAATGTTATCTTTTATCCAGTTAGGTTAGCTGCTGAGAGCTTAAGGATGGCATATTTTCGTTTAATCTTGTGTAAGATAAAAGTAAGCAAAAGTTGGTAAGGAATGAGCTGTTAGGAAACAAGTATAACAGCTTATGATGAATGCTGTCGAAAGGGGAAAAATAGAGGAGGAGTGGTTGATTGGACAGACAAGGCGCTTTCAGGCATATCATCAATCTATCTATATTTTCCATATTCATCCATATTCAATGTATAAAATAGGTGGTGAGAAAAGAAAACTGTGCTTTTTAACTTCTATTCAAATTTCATATATGTACGTTTGCTTATTTTAGCTAAATTTCTAAATCAAAATTAGGTAACTTGTTGAAGTGGAATTAAATATAACTTATGTCATAAAGAAGCTTTGGGCTAATTTGATTTATTTCACTGGTCACTGGTCAATGTTGCGAATAGTCGTAAGCTTGAAAGGAAGTGAAATTGTCTTGTAAACTT
Organism: Cercopithifilaria johnstoni; assembly: GCA_916381525.1. Classification (NCBI taxonomy): domain Eukaryota; kingdom Metazoa; phylum Nematoda; class Chromadorea; order Rhabditida; family Onchocercidae; genus Cercopithifilaria; species Cercopithifilaria johnstoni. The sequence continues at coordinate 57,903 of CAKAEH010001338.1, forward strand.
GTTTTACCAACGCTCTTAATGATGAAACTATCCTTTCAAAATGTTACGGAAAAGTGCTTTCTTAGATAGGGTATTTATAATATTTCAATTACAATATGTTTAATTTTTCCATTTATTCTGGTATTAAAAACGATCCATCTGTAGATTTTCGAAACGCCAGAGACAGAATTTCGAAATCGGATTGGCTCACGTGATGAGAAAGCGATCATACGGGAAGGTTCCATTGGTAACGATTCGAAAATACGCTCCGCTTTGACGAGCGCTTTAGCCAAAAAAAATGGCGAAAAATATAACTTTTTTGAAGATGAACAAGTGAGTATTTATACATTTGTTTAATCAGCATCATACTGATGAAAACCCAAACAAGCTGATAAATTAGCGAGTCTGATATTGATTTTCAATATTGATATCTGATATTGATTGATATTGATTTAAAATAATTTTCAAGGATGATTTTTTTATAGATTGATTTGGGTAATTAGTCAAAATAATTTTGCGAAAATTTGAATGATTTATCATTTAAAATTTTCGTAATTATTTAAAAAATTTATAATTTCATTTTATTAGCATAGTATTATTATCTGTTTATTGAAAGATGATATAATATGAGATGATGAATATTCAGATTATAATTTGCTATGATGAATTCTTACCAGTCTATTTTGCCCATTAAATAGTAAAGATAATAGGAAAAAAGGGAAGCTGTTAAGCAAAAGACGCAGATTTCTGAAACTTCTTATATAAAACCTATATCTTTTTCTTGTAAGCATAAGAGTTTATGCTTTATGGCCTTAGTAAATCAATTATTTAAAATATTGGTGTGATCTAGCAGATAAGATATCACAATGATGTTTTGTGATAAGCTACCGGTATAACTTTTTTTTAATGTGGATTATTTTTTTTATTACTTTGCTATTGTAGGTTCGAAAAACGGGTTCAATTTTCGAAAGGCGAAAGGACATGCAATATGTTAAGGAAGCATTGCCACGCGCACGCTTGAACGGTTTCCATATAAAGGTTTAAATCTTTGATTTTGATTCATTTTTTCTCTTCCTATTTATATATTAGAAAGATGCTTATTATCTGATTATGACAACTCCTTGAATAAACTTTAAGCAAATTTTATATAGTTTAATTAAATGTTTTAAGATGACTTAATTACTTAACATAAGTAAAACTGCTAAATTTATTACAATAAAGTTAATTATAATTTACCGAAGTTGCAAGATGGTAACATTTGAAGGAGAAAATGGATAGGAGACTTAGAGTAATAGCTTTAGCAGATTAAATTTCAGATGGAAGATGATTGTCCACAAGGTGGCGATGATACAAGGCTGTCTGTACTTCGTACTCTTGGAACGCATAACTGTCGAACGGTACTCTGTGTTTTGTGTGAGCGAAATTTAATTGTTTATGATAGATATCCGCTCATCGATGGTACATTCTTCCTTTCGCCAGTACAACACTCTAAAACTGCGATCAACATGAAGTTTGAGTCCAAGCAAGTTACATTTTTTGAATCCAAACCCTGTTATACTTCGTTTGCGAGTGATTTAATCCATTGGCTTTCTTTACTGGCTAGATATTTTTTTAGTGTTCTCTGCAAATTCTAAACTTTAGTGATTTTGGAAAGTTTATCTTATAATGGCTCCATATATAACATATGCCATACTTTCTGGTGATAAACTAATCAAATTTATTCTGTGGCTTTCGAAGCAGAATAAAAAAGGAGTCCACACTTCAGGACTGGTTATTTGCATGCAATTTGCATCACATGTATGCATACCGAGTGGAAATGTCCTGGTTGTGGTGATAGTGGATGGTTTCTTGGTTCAGCTTTAATCGTAGGAACGCTGTATACCTACGACGTTTTATCAAGTACAACTTGTTGTATACCTGTTTGCAGACATTGTCGTGCCATCTCGCTTATATGTACATGATGTACAGGTGAATATAATATTAGGAGCAGCATAAAACAATATTTGTTATGTTTTGTTGTTATACTATTTGTATATTCTTTTGCATTTTGCACTTCTAAATGTTAGCAAGTTCAGGATTCTAAAGTAAATTTAAGTGCAGTAATTTTGCTGGATAAAATTTTTGATTTAAAAAAAAGTTCTTTTTATAAAAAGAATTTTATGTATACCAAATGAAGCTTAGTCATGAACTTGCTAGAGACATGGCAAGAATTAACCATTAATTGTAGAGCATTGAAAACCGATTTTAATGAATAATTAAATGAATTAAAAATCCCCTTTAAAATTGAGGAATACTGTAGCGATCATTACTGGTAGCTGCGCAATCATTGTATTACTTTTAATCATTGAAATACTGCAGGCATCTATCATTTTTTTTCAAAAAAATTGCGAAGACGGTGGTGTCTGCAATTATTTTGTCCATAGTATCTGGGTAATGAAACAAAAGGTTTGATGAATTAACTTTTATGGATATGTATGAAATAAAACCTTATTAAGTATGCCTCTTTAACTTCATCTACCTCAAATTATAATTTGTGTTATATTTTTTCTTACTTGTAATGCCTTTTTTTGGGGAGAGGATATTGAAATTCCGGCAAAGTGTTTCATGATAATTCTCTGATTTCTTTTTTCCTTTTACCTTTTTTCAATCACAGTGACAGGAATTGATTTACATGTACTCTTTAATTGCAACTCTTGAATTCAGCATTTGCTTTTTTCCTTTATTCACATCAAATATTTTCACTTATTTTTTGCATATATCAATTGTATATCAGAAAGGTATTACTATATGTTACCAACGATTCAATTTTATTTTCAATTGTTTTTTTAACAGAACGTTTAAGAGACTATAGGCCTCGTTATTAATTCTGAACATTTAATTAAAAAAGCAATATATAGGTGCAAATGTAAATATTGTGTTTTGAATAAATCTGAGTGATTATTGTTCCCGCGATAAAATTGCGATTGTCACAGCTCTATTAATTAGCAAGATCAACCGGTTATGCTGTTTTCATGTGTATCCATTACTTTCCGAGAATCTTCCATAAAATTGGATGGAGTAAAGTGCTAATATTAAAGTGAACTGAAGAGATAGTGAGGGGTCAAGGTGTATATCAATCCTGTTTCCTATTTCAGTACGAAGTATTTTTGCCAATTTACTAATGTTAGAGAGAAGATATTTGAAATCAACAAAAGCCATTATTTAGAAAGTTTTGTCCTCATTATGCGAGTATCTGCCGTTCAATTTTCTTATCACAGATTTCTCTTATGGAACTAATAATGATAAAAATATGATACTTTATATTTAACAACAGGTTACAAATTTGACAATATTCGTAGAATTTGATAAGAAATAATCATCGGGCGGAAAGCGTTGAAGAAGATGACTAGTTCAATGAATTAAAAGGAAGGCTGTCATTAAAATTAATGATTATCATACTGTACCGATCCTGACAGTCGTACCGTTATTATATTCTTCCTAATAATTAATATAGTGCAAGCATTGATCACTCTTTTCAAAAAAAAAGAATAGAAAAAAGTGAGAATGACAATGTTCGTAATGACATTTTCCACATTATTACCACCGATCGAATATCACTGATAGATAGATAGATAGATAGATAGATACTGTGACTTCTAAATTCAATGCAAATGTTTGTTGTGCTTTTTTCAATAGAAATTCATTATAATACAACATGAAATTTCGTTTATTCCTTCAAATTATCACATTTTTTTCACATTTTATTTATGTTCATAAATTCCAAAATCACAAAAAACATACACACACACACACACACACACACACACACACACACACACACACATACATATATTTCATGTTTGTTTCGCTTCAAATCATTTCCGGAATTAATTGTCACTATTATATTTCAACATAAAAAATTCCGGAGAGTATATGTGTATAATAAGTTCGATAATTGATCAACACTGATCTAAAAATCTTATAGATAAATAAATGATAGAGTAAATGAAATTACTGTATCAGTTGATGTTCAGATTAGCTTCATGCATTCGGCCATTTACACATTTTATGAAAAATATTTATTGAATGTTATATTTGTATAAATTTTATTGAAGCATAGGGAAAATTTGCATTATGCAGAAATTACAGTAATCTGGCTCTTTTTCTGTAGTGTTTTTGATAATGCATGTTTCATAATAGATATTCATAAATTGAAAAGTGTAAAATGAGAATAAAAAGTAATTTTCTAACTTTGTCTTATTTATTTCAATTTAAGTGATTGATTACTTTTATATGCAAATATTGTTTGCTGCTTTCATTTCTCATTTATTACTACTTTCTACCGACATTTGTTATGGTTTTTTCCGTTTTAAATCGTTTCACAAATAAATAAATTTTTAATTTTCAAGAATTTCTGGTTCGAAATCATCAACTAATATTGTTTTATAATGGATCGTTTTCCCTTCACAGTTTCTGCTTATGAAGTTTGACCTCTATTAAATAGTTTTAATAATAAAATCGAAAAATATGTTGTGTTCATAGTACCTAAATAGGCTTGTGTTGCTCTTAAATAGCCCTGGTGAGTAATCGCATCGGATCAGATACATAAAATAAGGAAGAACTAAGAAGGTTAGAAGGATAAGTAGTTCGTGGCCCATCTCCTGCTGAGCTCATCATGTAATCACCTTTCACCTTTCAATCCCTCATCATTACAATGTTTGCCTGTCAACCAGTCAAATAATTTGTCACAATTTCATCTAAATTATTCTCTCTCCTACTCACTTATATCTAAATTGATTTTTATATCTTTTTTCTGGTATTTCAATTGCATTTGATAGAATTTCAATTTTTTGTCAAAAATTCAATCAAAATTTTTTCACTGTCATATCACAGATTAATAAGTAATAAATACTTTTAGGATAATAAATGGAATGATACAATAAATTATTTCGTTTATTGCATTGACATAAATACGACAATACAAAATTTCTGAATCTCATATTTTCTATAAATTATTAATAATCTCTCCGATCAGGAAGGAACTAACTAAAATATTTGGATCGCTAAATCGTAGTGTACGAAAATATACGAACATTTGCACAAGCTTTTGGAATCTGATCACGTCTCTTGCTTATATGAACTTATTCTGTACTTTGAAATGATCGGTTATGCAGCTGCCCAAAAAGAAAGTGACGCTTAATGATAAAAAAGACAAATTGTCTTTTAATTTTTTTAGAGGCAACTCATCAAAATAAAGTAAAAGAAACGTTAACCACCCATATGTAATTATTACTAATATCAACGGATCCTTACTTACATCATTGGATCGTTACTTATGCCATCGGATCGTTACTTATATCAACGGACCGTTACTTATGCCAACGGATTGCCATATACATGTCACTTATACATTTTCCCCATCATTCTTGCATAACAGACATCCATCATTTCTACATTTATAATTCTCACATGAATTTCATCATTCCATTTAGTGATATTCTTTCTTTCGTCTTTTCTTAGTAATGTTTGCCAATGCCTACTGTATGTGCTGGCTATTTGTCCACTCTGAAAGGAAGATGCCCATTAGTATTTGATTTAAGAACAATAGGATTTGCATGTTTGCGGACAGTGTGCGAGTGAATAAACATGGCAATAATCCTGAGGTGATGCTTAAGTAAATAAATTTTTATACACCGATTTTTTTCGAAAAGTGGAGAAGAGCACATGATATTTATTGCATGCAAAATAACTTTCACTGACAAATTCTCATGCTATACATTGAAGTTGCATGTATTGCATATTAAATAACGAATCTCTCTATAAGGTAAACAAGGAATTCAATCTGCAGAAATGCAAGGCGATGCAGAAAAATATCAACTTCTTGATTATTGAGTGTTAGAACAATAGGATTTGTGTACTCATAAGCAAAAGATTTAATTTAAATGAATTTAATTGAAGTTTTTGAAGTGGTTCAAAAACAAGTTTGATCTGAAACTTCGGGAGAGCTTTACAATACTCTTCCGAGGTCTCTCATTTATTGATAGAAATAGATATATTTAAGTGAAACGAATAATAGAAAGCAGTAAATATATTAAGAAAATAATAAGTAAGATATTCAAAATCATCAAATGTTTCACATGAAAAAATTGGAATTTTTTTTTGTATTTGATATTTGATAAAATTATATATAAATTATTGCAAAATCAAAATACTCTAAGAAATAAAAAATAAGAGTTAATGCATTTAAATAAAAGAAAGAATTCTGAATTTCAATGGTCAAAGATGGTGATGGTCAAGAAAGTTTTAGCTGGCGCCATATACTAAATCATATACACTCTGATTCCATTTTGGTTTTTTTAACCTCATCTTTTTTTTATTTCAAAGTTTCTTCTAAGGTGGATTGTTGATGATGGAACGGTGTTGATGTTTCATCGACCGCTGAATGATGTTTATATTAGTCAATCCGGAGCTTTTTTCAATTCACACTATTTTTGTTGCGTATTTTTGTGAGATTTCGAGACGATAAGCATCCTCAGGTGACGCCAACCATTCCTTTTGATTGTTTTCTTCTGTGAAATCAAATAATCTTATCCCATTCGTATGAAAAAAAAAGAAAAAAGAAATCGTTCTCCTAATTTTCATTTTGAATTTTTTGATACGAAGATTAATTGCCAACACTTTTGTTGGTCCATTCCGGAAAAGTTGTAACTGTTGAAAAAAATTAGATAATGGCGAGATTGCTTTCATTTATAAAACTGAAGAAGTTAATTCTGATTTTAAAATATCTAATTATAAGCGTGTTCCATAACTGGTTCATTTGCATAGCGCCAATTATTAATTTGAAATTGATTAGCTAAAATAAATTATCTTGTAAAAGTAAGGAAGAAAAAAAGTTCTAAAAATTTTATCTCAAAATAAATGTAAATAAATATATTTCCATTCAAACATTAAATATATTTTAATTAATTATTTTTTAGGGATCTTTTTAAAAAAAATTAAACAAATTTTAGGATTGCAATTATTTGCTGAGCATCATTTCCGAACTGTTAAACAAGTGTCAATATAATAGCTGTTTCTACTCCCTTAACGAGAATACATTAATATAACAGGTAGTAGTAGGAAATAAAAATTTGAATTATGAGCTATTGAACAGGTGGAAAAGGTTGTTTTTAGATTTTGTAAGGAAATGAGATGGAAAGGAGGACATATCCTTGAGAAGTCAATGTTCTCTCTATATTTGGGGTCCCATTTTTCGCTTTTCTCCTCATCATCATCCATTAATAATCGTTCATGCGCGAAAATTTGAGCAATAGTGATAATAATTGGGTGGGAAGGAAAGGGTCTCTGTACATTCGTATTCATCAGCTGACATTACTTACACTAATTAGCTGAACGATGTACGCAACAATTTCAATAGATTCTATATGGAAGTAAACCACTTTACATTCACAATACCAGCCAATATTATATATCGCTCCAGTTTTTTTAGTTAAGATATTTTTTGATTATTAATTTTTGATGTGGAAAATTTGGCATCAGATCATTTTATTATTTTACTCGAAAGAAGTTTTCTTGATTTGGCATCATTGATCTAATGTTTGAAATTGAAAATAGTATCCTCTGTTTTATATAAAATAATTACCAATGATAAATGTGTGTCAATGCTTTAAAAAAAAGATTTGCAATAAGATGAAATGCAGTTACTCTTTCTTATCATTGAATAAATTATTATTGTTATCATTAATTAGATTATTAAGTAGTACTGTCACTAAAACAGTTATTTTAGTCACTTCACCTGCCATAATTATCGTTACTATTAAATTAGTGATGTAATTTGCCACAACAATATAACAAGTACGTTGCTATCAATATCATTTATCAGTATTGTTATTTTCATTCTTATAGCAATGAATAAAATTACGATATTATTTAAATATTTCTTTTCTGATAAATAGATAAAATGATGGGTAGCATTATTAAATTACTATTTAAATTAATAAGAATTTGCAAATACAAAAACAAGCGTGAAATATAAATAACGATTAGTTCGAGTTCAAATTATTTAAGCAATCAAAATTACAATTAATTCGTAATTTAAATTCAAACTAATTATAATACTCACTTTAACTTCCTTTCTTATTTGTTTATTTTATTTGCATATGCATATTATATGTCATAGAAAACAGCCAGATATGTATAAGAAATTTTATTTATGTTTATTTAAATGAGCTAATAAATAATAAGCAAAAATCATATGCAAATATATGCAAAAATTAGGAAAACATTTTTGAACTACTAAAATATTTTAACAAAAAAAATAATATAAAAATAAACAAATAATAAATTTGCTCTTTTCCTCATATAATCATATCGAAAAATGGATGAAAGAGTCAATTGGTTAGAGTAACTGTCAATAAAATTGGTCAGATTCTATGAACACAAGAAAGGGAAGAAAAGAAAATATTTATAGATCTTTTCTTTTTTTTAAATAAATTATAACGAATCTTCATTGCTAGGAGAAGGTTGCCATGCAATAATACTAATGACAAAATTCAATATTCCTTGAAATTATCATTGGATTAAAATGTTTCCTATAAGTTATCATAAATCTTGTTTCAAATGAAGAGAAAATTTTTGAATTGAACTGATATTTCATTTCTGATTTACTTTTCCAATTTAAACTTAATTCATTTCTCACTTCAAATTTGTTTTAAATTCATTACGCTTGAAAGTAATATTATTAAATATGCTAAACATACATTTAGAAACTTGAAAATTTGAAGTTAATTTGAAAAATGTCTAGAAAATGTACGAAGCACACTCATATCAATTATTCGTTCCTGACTTAATTAGCGGAACATAATTTAAAAATGGTGTGGAACAGATAAAGTTAAACACTATCTCTTATTATATAATAATAATATCATACAATAATATCTTTTTGAAGTTTTATCTATTAGGATTTCAACTTAGTCTTACGAAATGAAAAATTTTATTGAATGCCTTACATAAATGTATTTATTTTATCATCGTTATGCTAAAACAGTAAATTTGCTTCATAAATTTATGGTCATTGAATAGGATGATATGCCTAAGTTTGCTATTTCAAACCTGCCTGGCTCAGCTTCTGTTTTTTCGAAGCTGTTTAACACTTCAATTAATTAACCACTAAAACTCAAGGCTTAATTGTTCCATACCATGTTTTAACCTTATCTACAAGTTATCCGATTTATGAAAATAATTGATGTGACACAAGGATATGGTGCTTAACTTTACTTTTTCAATATTTTCGTGTATCATTTATCAAAAATCTTGTACCTTAGATAGGTAATCCAACAGACTTTCTTTATGCTCCAATAGATGAATCGAAAACAAAGATAAGCGGGATATAAATCTCTTCATTTTCTTCGATCCGTTGATATATAAATAAAATTCTTTTTTCCATTACCATTAATTAGAAGAATTCTTAACAATATTAATCTAATCTTATCTTTACTGCACAGATTGCTAAATATTGAGATTGGAAATCTATCTTAATTATTGATAAATTCTTTTTCCTAAATTTTCATCACAGCACTATGTTATTAGCAGTAGAGAGATCATTTTATTATTTAATTTAATGATAATCTATTTCTAACAGGTATTTGTATCAAAGAAGAAGATATCGTATGAGTGATAAAGAATCAGAAAAAGTTGTGCAACTTAATTAATTTTCATATAATTTTGTCACCAAATTGTCCATATTAAGATAAGCTAATTTCGACAAATATCTTCCTTCAAGTATTTTCTCTCATGATTTTACAATCAGTCGTAAAATTTCCTCTATTTGACTTTATGCTGCTTTTAATGTTTAATAATTTCCGCTCAATTCATTTCACAAATATCAGCCATCGAAAATGTTCTCTTCGATTCGTTATTTGAATGAATCAGCAGATAAGACGTAATTTGAAATCTTCCAAATTAATTCTGAGCTTTATTACCGCAAAGTCTCCTAATCGAACTATGCATTACCACTCTTCTATCATCATTGATAAGTAAGTGATAACATTTTTTCCAGCTTCCCATATCGACAGGTTTCCACTAGATAAATAATGCCAGACTAATTTAACGTATCCTAAAAATGAATGGATAAATGATAATTGTCGTTATTGTCGCAATTGTCGTCCCCGTCGTCATCATTATCGTTGACGACATCGCGTTGTTTCTTCATCACAATCATTAGTGGATGGGTGGAGTGGTGAAGTCTACCTGCCTAGCTATCTGACTACCGTATCCACACAAGCACTGAAGGGGTGGGATTTCGATAGTAATGTGGAAAACGAAGACTTTTCGATGTTACTCCCTCTTCCTCGATTCCGATTCTCTCTGCCAGTGCTCCTACAAATTTTTGTGATATTGTTGCTTGCTGATGATATTAACGCATTCAAATTCCTGAAATTATCATTCTATGATTCAAGTTAACAGGATGTGTTTTTTTGTTTGAACTTGTAACTTAAACTTTTCGTTAATGTTTATATTATTTAACATATATCCTGGTTGTTTCAGTAAATCTTCTCAAATCCTTTTTCCGAAACTCTAGCAGTTAAGAATTTCAGGAAAAGCATTTTTAAGGAGATTTACTAAATCAAACACTTTTTCATATTTCTTTCACAAATTGCCCATCTGTCGTAGAAAAAAAAAGTTGAGTCATTGCATTATTAATATATATTGTTTTTGGGCCAAATTGAATTAGAATCCTTAATGATTTTTCTCTATTCAAATATCCCATAACTTTTGCTTGACCTTGTTATTAAATCTAGTAAAAAATACAAATATACATTTGCAGCATTTTTTTGTTTTGATATTTTTAGTTTGAATTTCAGTCTAAATAATGCTCGAAAGCTCGAAGTTTCATGTTTACCTAAAAGTTCTAATTTCAGGTTGATACCATCGACAACTGTTAATAATCTTGGGTTTGAAGCATAGAAAAAGTACATTGTTAACAAATCAGTGAAAATTTCAAAGCTCACAATTTGTTCACTTACGGGATCATTCTAATTGCTTCAATAATTTTATTTAACTAATCTGTTACACGCTTCCCAAATTTCACTCGAATTTATTGTGAATTCATTCTGGATATTCTCATCACTTTATATTTGTTGGCGCAAAAGAAAAGCATAAAGCGGCAACAATTGAAGTGAACCAAACTGGCCACAAATTTAATTGCCTTCCGCGGTGTTTTTCGACGTTGTAACATTCAACATCAGCAACAATTTGAACAAAATATCGGAATAACGCAGCCACAAAAAGCGCCGCATCACTTACAGCAATTACAACAAGGAGCTACTGTAGGCGGCAATAGTCGTAACAGCAGTAGCAGTAACAGTAATAATACTAATAATACCGATAGCGGTAGTGGTGGTGGTGGTGGTGGTAGCGGTGGTGGTGGTGGCGGTGGTGGCGGTGGCAATAATAATACTAACCACTCGGGCTTCTCTTCTAGCTCGAGTGGTAAAGAGATACCCACAACTTCTGCTGCAGTAACAGCAACTCCTGGTATCGGCTACTCGAGCTGTATCATGTATGATCAACATCCATCTGTCGCTGATTCCTATTCATTAGTTGTCACCACGTCAGCTGACACTAATAATACCAATAATGGTGGTGTAACAATTGGGAAGATCGACAATGATATCGAAACGACAATGATATCAAGTAAGTTTCTTTTCAAAATTTTACTGATTTATTTTATATTTTAATATCAAAATTAATCACATTTTCCTCATAAATTCGATAATCAGTTAATATCCTGTTAAATCTATCAAAATTTCCGGTTTGGAACCTATTCCAATTTATATGCAATATGCGAGGTAGCATTTGAATATTGCAGTTGTATTGACTTCCTGAAACAAGCTTATCGTGCTAATCACTGAACTTGTTTGCTTATCCCTAAGTTATTAAGAGCGGATTGAAAATCACTTGAAGTTTTATGTTCTATATCTCTTCTGCTTAACCTCACTTGATTGTCACCACTTCCGTCCTTTGAAGAACTACATGAATTGAAAAATGATGTGGCAATAAAAATCTATTTAGAACCTATTCTTTTGTTCCAATAAATGATAGTCAACAAAAATATTGCATTTTCAAAATTTAAATATTAGAACTTTGATGTTTTTCTATTACTTTCTTGTATTCAAAGACTGATATAATGATTCTATAATTTATGATAAAAATTATACTCACTGAAATTTCATCTACAGTGATTTCTTTCCAAAACGCAGAAACGAGAAATTTCTAATTTACAAGGTAATTCTTACCATAACCGTATTTTCTTTTCTTTATCATTTCTACCCTTAAAAAACAAAAAACATTTTCATTTGAAAATAAAATTTGTTCAACATCAGTTGACGTCAGCTTCCTCCACACAATTCTAATTTCACCGCATTCGATTTCGGCTCCCTCTTTCACTTATCAATCTATTGATCTATAAAATATATAGCTTTTTGTAAACATTGAAACATTAAATTCTTTTTCAAAAGTTTTTTTTGTTTAATTTTTTTTCATTTATCACTAAGACGAAATGAAAAAGAAAGCAGTCTTTTCGAGATATCTCAAAATTTATTGATTAATTCAAGAAATATATCCCAATAATGAATTGTTAAGAAAGGAAAGAGAGTGAATGAAATTTAAATTGATGTTTTTCGACTTCTCTATATTGATTGAAATAAATCGAAGTGAAATTTTAGAGTATTGTGGATTGAGTAAAGCTTTGATTTCCCCAACATATCATTTCATCACACCTTTTTTGAAGAGATGCAGAAAGAGAGGGAGAGAGAAGAAAAAAATCATAAAATATATCATATGAGAGGACAATTGCACTCCGTTATAACAACTACCTTACCATTTTAACTGTCCATTCTCTTTCACTCTAATCGAGCCAATATTTGCATAATTGCTTATGTTCAACGTATTGACACCTGTAGTGTGGATGGAAAATTTTAGAATACTATCATTTCATTCTTATTTCTATTTCATTCATTTATTGCATTTTCAACTTGACAGCCAAGAATTTGACGGTATAAGGCCAGCATCGTTTTTCTTTCATCTCCTCAAAACAATTTTATAAAGCCAAAAAGATGAAGTTATGAAGTAATGATACAGGGAATCTTCCATCTGCCATATAGCTTAGAACTGTTTAATTAGATTGTGAAGAATTGGACTGAAAAATTTAGTTCTTAGATATCAGAATTCATTTAATGAAACATGAACAGGTTTTCGTTTTAGCTAATTTTGTGCAGAGTGAAAAGGGTAGAACTGATAAATCAAGTAGAGTATTTTAGAAGGTCGTTTAAAGCCCATTAAAAACTAGTTCCCAAAAGTGGCATTTTTTGGCCAATAATTTTTGAAAGACATCTGGTTTCAGGCTTGACTGATTTATGGAACTGTTAATTAGAGTTTTAGATTCACTAACTTGTGCTGTACGCCATTAAGCTCTTAAATTGTAGTTCGAAATGACTCTTCTAGTTTGAAAAATGTAATAAATCTTTAGTTTTAATGTAATTCATTTCATTGTCATCACTATATATCAATTGGAAAATTTTTTTTAGATTCTATAATTTGAATTATTTCCCATATTTTGATATCTTTTGTAGAAACATTTCTGAAATACTACAATTGCGTACTTTAATTATTTCATCTTTCTGAATAGCTTTACCATTTTTCAAGAATAGTTCCATTCCATCATTTTAGAATATTTTTTAAATCACTTTCAAAACATCGATCTGATAAGGTAGTTCTTATCAATATTATAAAATCTTATTCCTATCATAATTATCAATAAAATTTTTAGTGGAAGATGAAATTATAAATTAAAATAGTTAAAAAATTCAACAGCTACAGCTATTGGAAGTAATTCCCATTGCCATCGTTTCAACTAAATAAAAGCTATATCATAATAAATAATTCGCAGGATCAGAGGGACAGAGGCAGCAAGAGCATGGATGTCGATTGTGTATCGCATGCTTGCAAGGTATGAATCGAAGAAGCTCACACAAAATTCATGAATTTTTTATTTTAAATAATCCAATAGTTTGAGAATTTGAAATGGCCCATTTCACACGCTTTCGTCTATTAAACTTAGAGCATAAATCGAAGAAAAACAAAGTCATTTTCAGTTAACTTTTTTTCCCTCTTTCGTATATAATAATATATAAATTTTAAAGCATTTGTTAAATGAAAAATTTTAATTCAAGTTTTTAAAATTTGAAATGAGTATAGAATTTATTTCAGAAATACGTGATCCTTTTGTGTTACGTGTCAATCCAGACCTGGAATTCCACGCCGGATGTCTGAAGGTTTGTCTAATCATTACATCTTAGCTTTTGTAGATTTTATTCTTAATTTAATTCATTTAAGCAAAATGATTACAATGTGAAAATTTTGAGATTTAAGTAAGCGGATAAACAAAAGTATCAGTACTTGAAAGTATAATACTAATTCTTGCTCTGGCTTAAGGAATGATGTAACAAAATGTTAAGGAGTAACTTTTATTAGTTAATTACGTAACGCTTCCAAATAGAATAAATCTTTATGAAGGTGCAATGTAGCAGTTGCTGTATTTTTAGGTCATATCTCAATACTTGAAGTTGTTGTAAACGACTTGCTATTTCTTACCTTTTATTTACACAACAATTAATTATGCTTAAGGAAGTGACTGCATAAAATTAGATGGAAGTTTGTTAAGTTCAAATATTATTAGATTTAAAACTGAATGCTGGTTGTAATTTTGGGAAAACTTCATTGAATTAATATAAAAAATTCAAAGAAGCGATCATAAAACTTCAACTATATCAAATAGGCTCAATGAAAACGGAAAGAAGTAGATTCATTTACTTGATTTGTTCATATTAAATTCGAAGGCAAAAAATTTAATTAAAAAGTGTAATTTTTTAAAATTTGAGAAAATTTCAGTTTCATTCTTTGTTGAAAAAAATATACTAAATTGGACTTATTTATTTCTTATTCATCTCTAAATGTTTCAAATATCAAGTTATGTCTAAAATTCATTGATGCGATGATCGTAGCACATATATTTGTATGGAAGCAAATCTCGGATACCACTATAATAAATCATTGATGTGATGTTGCGTGTTCAGTTTTAATTCTTCCGTCAAGTGCCCTTGATTCCATGAGACCTGTCCTGTCTGTTGACCCATCATTAACCATTAATTCTTCCGCTTCACCTGTATTGATTACCATCTGTCAATAATCCTCATATGTGAATTCATATTAATTCGATTTAATTGAACTTAATTATATCAATTCCAAGAAAAAAAGAAAAGGATTAAATTTGTTAAACAAAGTTTTTCCTTATTTAGAAAAAACAAAAAAGAAATGTAATTTACAAATTTTAACTAAAATTAATTGATGAAATCTATAAGAATACGAAATTATCACTATCATTTAATATTAATTATAAATAAGGCAAAGATCAGATGAATTCATATAATTCACAAACATTCTTTCCAATCAATCCTTCAAAGATAGACATAAAATTTTGCCTAAAAATAATTTTAATTGAAAAAAAATTTTTCTTTTCATTCTTATTCGTTATGAAACAAATCTACAAGAAGCTTACCATATTGGGAATTACCGTAATCCATAACGGAGATACATTTGTGATGTGTTCTTTCTAAAGATGCACATTACATCGAAGTCAGTATGGAGGAAAGAGATAAACAGGTTTTTGAAAAGTGAGAAAAGATGAAGTTTGTTGAAAAGAGTAGATGACTGACTGGTCGACACACCAAAATTATTAAATTATCAGGAAGACTGATGAGAGGGGTTACTTCCTCACATCCCTGTTGTAATTCTAGTTTTATTTAATGCTCACAAACAAAATGAAAATTTATTCATTGAGCGAGTATAACTTTTGGGGAGACAACACATTTCATTCTTAATTTAAAAATTTTTTTATTCCTTTGAAATAAAATATAATGAGAATTTGCCGTACACTCCGTTGACAATAATGGCTGTATAATATTAGTAAACAAATTAACAAGAAAGTTAAAATAAACAAATAGTTTTGATAATAATTATGAAATAAGTAACAAACAATAGATATATAAGGATAAACGTTCTTATTAAATTTATATGAGTTACTTTTTTGGATTTTAAAAGAATCTAAATTCTAAAAATTTAATTTAATTAGAATGCTTGTAATTAAAAAATTAACAAATTTAATTTGACAAATTTGTAAAAATTATGCATTATTAATTACAGTTTTAGTTAGAAATTTTATGGTTTACTGCGGCAAATAATTCATTTAGTAAATGAATTAAATAATCAAAGTTTTGCAGTGTGAACAATGTGAGTGTTATTTGGATGAAACTTGTACAGCCTATATTCGGGATAATAAACCATACTGTAAGAAGGATTATATCAGGTTAGTAACTTTTGATATTTCTCTTCTCTCATGAATTGAAATCATCTTTTTTTGAATTAGAAACCATACCAAACTTGTTCCATTTCTTTTTTCTCAGAATTAATTGCATAAAATTGTTTTAAATCTTAAGTTATATCAATTAATTAAGCCTAACTTATCAACTTTATAAAAATTCAGCCTTTTTCTTTTTTTGGTCCCTCCTACTTGATATTTAATCAGTAATTAAAAAGGAAGTCAAGAAGAGCTATTAATGAAGTATGAGGAACACTGAGTCTATTGTATCGGTGGCAATGTGTAATTGGAACAGATGAGCACTTATAAATGGCACTTGACAATTCTTTCCATTCTACAATGGCGTATTTTCAACGCCTTATTGTTTTTGCTTATCTTTGTGTTCGTCTTTCTTGTAGCTACCACGCAGGGTCACGTAACGAACAGGCTTTAGTAAAATATGTAAGCTTTTAATCTCAGTCTCATGCATAAATACATAAAATGTTTATACATGAAATCGCGTTCATCTCCTCCCGTTGCTTTCATTTGACCTTGTGTTCATCTTTTCATCCACCAAAATATAAAAGATAAATTCAAAATAAATCTACTATTGATTTTCCCAAACAAAAAAAATAAGAACGCTTTTATAAATTTATTAATTTACTAAAACAAAAAATAAATGATTTTTTTTTGTCAGGTTGAGTAGTATTTTGAGAAACAGTAATATATCCGAATAAAATTTGTAGCTGTTGTAATTTCATCCTGCAGGATAAGTAATTATCCTAATGTGTGTATATCGGGTATATCCTTTACAAGGAGCTTGTGTCCTCTATTTTAATCTGCTGCTAATCGGTTTTTCCCATCTTGCTTTTGAAAGCTTGGAAGGAACTAATCGGTTTAATGTGTTCCTCCCAGCTTTATTCATTTCACATTACCCTCAATCTAATCTTTATTTTCAGCCTTCCTACATAAATTATATTCCTTCTTTTTTGTGTTATTCTGTCCTAAATTTTCGCTTTTTAATGTTTGCAATAAAAAATAGTTTTGATTACACTTAAATATTCCTCCGAAATGATAAACTTTGCTTCCTGTACAAAAAAATTCCTTAGATTGATTTTTTTCTGATAAAATGAACAGGTGGCTTTATTAGTTTGATCGCTATATATATTCAATTTTCAATACTTTGTTTTAATTAATTAGTATATAGTTCATGTAATCAGTAAAATTGAATTTTCAGATTTTAATGATTTCTTTACTTTTATGGACACTAACTTATTTTTCTTTAACTTTGCTATCATTGCCATCATTTGATAAAAGTAAGAAAAAAGTGCAATAAGCTTAAATGTAAAAATTGACCAGCCATGTTGAAATCATCCATTATTTCTATTTATTAATTCAACGTGTCAGCTGTATAGATTGTTAAGCTGTCAAACTTATAGTATGCTTGGATGCTAAGCCATGGTAATTAATGAGATTATCTTCTCGCCCTTATCAACCATCGCTATTGATAATCATTTTTGACAGTTTGTGTCGAGAAAATCCACAACAATCTTCGAAACCAAACATTTGTCATCAATCATCTCTTTATTGCATTTCGAATAAATCGTATGAATGAAAATATAACTACTGATTCTTTTAAAATTAAAGTTAAACAAATGAAAAAAAATCAAATTGATTATAGTAAGAGTGATGAAAAGTATTTCAGCTCTTTCAATTCCACTTAATATACCGCAAAATAGAGATTAAGCAATGAGATATTTATCTAATGCAAATGTAATATTTATTTTTCTGACCTCAATCTTCCGTCTTTCAACTTCGATATCTTATGATTACAACATTGTGAAATATGGGATTGAATCGGCTTAGTATCTCTAAAACTAAATTAGTCATCATTAAACAATCATCAATGTGATATATTTCTATAGTTACATAAAAGATAATTAGTTGTGTCAAATAAATAATAGTCAACATAATAAAGATAATAGTATCGTCCGGTACATAGCAAAGTGACGTGGCACATCAATGGAAGGACAATCTCAAACGATCATTATCATCATCATTAATACATCGATTATACAAATATCACTTTTGACATTTCCTACTTGCTATTATATAAGGGTTAAAGGTGGCGGTATTTGTTTTTATTTGAAAAGATGTTGTCAAGTTAATTGATGTCTTTTTATTTAACGCATCACTCAATTCTTTCTCATGATTCATTGTCATCTTGTCCTTCAACAGCTTCAACTAATTGCCCAGATGTTTTTATTAGAAGATAAGTTTGGGAAATTACAAAAAAAAAGTGGCATCTTATTAAGATCTTTTCCATTCATATTATTTCAAAGGGAAATCGGGAGGAAAAAAGAAAGTTTTAAATGCAACTACCTGAATTAATTTAAATTTGTAGAATAAAAAAATATCGTTCGTTGAAATTTCGGCATACGATAATATTGCTCTTTATAGATTATGTAAAAGTTTAGAATTATTTCAATACAAAATGAAATGTTTTCATAAAAAATGTTGAATATTCGTATTTTCATCATACAATATGAGTAAGATTTTCAGAAGATATTTTAGATAATTTATCCATTTAATATAAGCACAATAAATGCTTTAAGTTTAAATGTTACATTCATTGAGATTCTTCTCAATGAATAATTTTTTTCCCCACTTTTTTTACTTAGATAAGTTGAAGAAGAGTACAGTATTAGTTAGAATCCACGGAATCAGAAGAACGGAGAAGAGAATTGATGAGCTGTCGCTAAGAGGGAATCATATCAACTCTCCCACGATTTTATATGCTCACGTTTCGCATTAAAAATTGCTATTAACATTATTTTAAGCGCTTAAAAGGATCGGAAGCTTTTCCGTCATGGCAATTTTCGAAATCAAATTTATGCAGTCCCTCGTTCTTCTATTACTCGCACACATGTCTATCCACACATACACGTACTCACATATACACTTGCACATATCACCATCCTAATAATGTTGCAACTACAGTTCCTCTCGGTGGAGTGACAATGCAAAAATTACTATCGCAATAACAAATTTCTCTACTATTA
>CAKAEH010001339.1:0-77095 GCA_916381525.1 Cercopithifilaria johnstoni
TGAAAGAATAGTAGTAATGATAAGAGAATAGTAATGATAAGAAATTAATTGGAGAAGCGTAAAAAGAAGAAATGCGACAGTAGCAATCTTTTTTTGTCACATATTTATCTTAATTTAAATTTCTGCAGTAAATTATCTTTTAAATACTGTCAATTGCGAAACAATATTCATTAAGTAATTTTACATGAAATATAATTTGACTACTAAGAAGTTATTGTTTTTTGTAGAATTTCAATCCTCTATTATTTTTAAATTGTTTAATTTGTTGTTCAATTATTTTGTTCAATTTATCGAATAGGACAAGTGAAATTCAATCAAAATTTTGTTGGACAATTTTTGCTAAGTTTCCCTAAAAATAATTTTGCTTTTTAGATTTCTAAATGAGAAGAACAAAAAAATAATTAAATTTCTTAGCCTAAATTTACCGAAAAAAACCTCTAGCATTTTCAAAGATAATTTTATTAAAGTAATAAAGTTGCAAATCTAAGTGATTAACTTTTATTATGTAAAATTTAAGAATTAACACTAATCTGCATATGCTCAATTAAAACAGATGATTAACAAAATTCATTCAGTGTTATGAATAATCTTATCCTAATTTATATCTTTCTTTAATGATGAATGAGATTGCCAACTTCCGAAGTAATAATAATCGGAAAATTTTTCGCCAAATTAAACATTCCGTAAAAAGAAAGAAAAAATTAACAACATTTTCAAAAGTAATAATATTCGGAAAAATTTCCGCCAAATTAAACATTCCGTAAAAAGAAGAAGTTAACAACATTTTCCGAAGTAATAATATTCGGACAACTTTCCGCCAAATTAAACATTCCGTAAAAAGAAAAGTTAATAATATATTCCGAAATAACGATCCCATGAAAATTTTTCACAAAATTAAAATAATTTACATTTTTTTTTTATAAATATAATTTAATATTATTGTCAAATATTTCCAAATGATATTGTTGAAAAGGTATGAAATAATAATACTAAAAATTTTTGTCCTTATTTGTAATAATTATGATAAAATGAATTTTTTAATAAATCTAATTAATTTTTACTAATGAATTGTTTCCAAATTAAGTTCCAATCAATCGAATATTATTTATCAAACATTTTGCGCATTGGTTGGTAATCATTTTGAGAAATGGATTATTATTACCTGCTATTTTTGTTAAAAATGTTTGATTCATTTTTGCGCCCTTTCTTATTTCCGGTCGATGAAAATTTCGCTGTAATTTTTTAACGAGAATTTTTCCATGAAATAAAACGATCGGTTGAAAATGTATTATTACATTGAAGAAAATTATAGAAATGATATTCTCTCTCGTTTTTTCTGCAAATGTCTGTTTACAAAGTGATTCCATTCAACAACAGAAAAAATACTTTTCTCCTTCAAAAATGCACTTTCTCTTTTTCTACTTTTGAAATTTGTTAATTTCATTTTGGTAATATTTAAAATTTGAATAATTATAATTATGATAATAACTGTTAATTAATTATTACAAACGTGCAATACAATAATGTATTCACTAATGCAAATTATGATTGTAATTAGATTAATAATATTTACAAGTTCTGCTTGCAAAATATGCATGCATTTTATTGGTTTATGTATTGGTTATACCTCTTTTTGAATTATTGTTAATTTCATTTTGTTAATATTTAAAATTTGAATAATTATAGTTGTGATAATAGCTGTTAATAAATTATTACAAACGTACAATATAATAAATACATTAGTGAATACACTATGTAAATTATGATTGTAATTAAAGTAATAATATTTGCAAGTTTTGCTTGCTTGCAAAATTTGCATGCATTTTATTTGTTTATTCATTCGTTTTTGAATTATTGTTAATTTCATTTTGCAAATATTCAAAATTTGATTAATTATAATTGTGATGATAACTGTTAATAAATTATTACAAATATGCAATATAATAAACAATATAATATATTCGCTAATGAAAACTATGATTGCAATTAAAGTAATAATTATTTGCAAAGTTTTGTTTACGGAATTTGCATGCATTTTATTTGTTTATTTGTTTACGTTATACCTTTTTTTTTGAGTGCTTTTTCATTTGTTTGCATTTTCTTAAAATGAATTTAAGATACTTTCAATTTTTTGCATCGTTTTCTTTTCATCTTTTAAAATTTATTTCTTACAAGATTATTTTGCATTTTTTTTACAGTTCAAAAACAAAAAACAGAGAGAGAGAGAGAGAGGGGAAGAGAAAAAAAGAAATAAATTTTTGTGGAATAAAAAAGTAGTAATTAATTTAAAATAACATTGATAACAGTGATACAATCACTGTGATACATACAATCGTTATCTCACATTCAATTCATTCAGGTATATTGTATGTATATTTAATGTTTAAAGAAAAGAAAAGTTTTCTGAAAATTTGAGCAAAAAAAAAAAAATTTCTACGACATTGTAATATTTCAACAGCAGTACAACGATCGTTTTTACCACTTTTGTAGCCATTAACAATTAACTGCCAATATAACATACACTCTTTGTTCTTTAGGTAGAAGATCATTCTTTTATATCGCTCTTTTAAACTTTTCAAAAAAAAGACATATATCGCGACAATATATATACAAATAAATTATATATATATATATATATAGAGAGAGAGAGAGACACACACGGGATGATACATATAATACCTGAAGATGTAAGAGAAATATCAGTATTGTGAAATATCTTTGGATGAATTACATTCCGTCACTCTTTCTTCATACGACGAAAAATGATAATCATCGAGAAGAGTTGTGCAACATATACACATTTTTACACTACAATATTCTTTCGATAAAAATTTTAATTTATTATAATGAAAATTTCGATTAAAATTAGCTGTGTAATAATTTTACAGATTATAATTGTTTAAATTAAATTAATTTTAAATCTTTTAATTTTAAAAAGTTTAAAAAATTTTCATTGCAATTAATTATTTCTTACTAATTAGCAATTGCATAATTTTATTGTCAAATTTAAAAGCTATTAATTAGCAATCGCATAATTTTATTGTCAAACTTTAATTTTATTTATTTATTTTTAATTGTTTATTTATTTAACAAAGTTTAACATCAAAAAGAAATAGATAATATGAAAAGTATATTTTCCCAAAAATAAAGAGAGAGAGAGAGATAGAGAAAAAGAAAGAAAGAAATTCGAAGATTATATAAACTTTCATAAGAATTCTCATATATTTATTATGGGAAATTATTTTCAATAAAAACAATTATTTTTAATTAAAAGTAAACAAAAAAAAAATTAATAATTAAGCTTGGAACAGTTGATTAATTAGTAAAAATTTTTCTTAATTACACTTTCTATTCTTCCCTCCACCCATTTTAAAAAAACCTTTCTTTGTACACAAAATCATAATTACGGCTCTTCCCTTATTACATTATACCATTGGTCTTTGTTTTTTTCATGCGACTTTTTTGCTTTCTAAACTGAACCTAAATTTGCTTCCTATACTATTTTATCATTCTTTTTTCTCTTCTTCCTCCTCCTTTTCCTTCTCTTTCTATCTTCTCTTCATGTTCTATCTTTTCTAAAAATTTAAAAATTTACTCTACTCTCACTGGTTTTTAATTGCAATCATTTTCATCATTATCATTATTATTTGCCATCACTATCAATAATTATTTATTTAACTGATGAAATGAATAGGAAAATGCTGCTACTACTATTTCTATCGTATTACAATTACTAATTTCATCATTTCATCATCATTATCATTATCATTCATTAACAACAAAGAAAAAAAAAGTTAGTAATTACAACAAACGATAACGATAACAGCAAGGCGACATCGATAACGATTACGACAAGACACGACGAATAGTGACGCCTTAAGGCTAACAGTGAAAAGTGCCACCTCCTATTCATCATTATTGCCTTTTTTTGTATGTGTATGTATGTGTGTGTGCGTGTGTGTGTGTGTCTTCAATATCAAACAAGCACACAGTTCATTTCCATCTCAACCAATCAACAACAACAACAACAACAACAACAACAACAACAACAAGCAATAAACAACAAACAATACGGCAATTGTTATTTTCGCTTATTATGCGTGTAAAAGAAACGGAATTCACATTTCCATCTCTTCTTCACTTTTTCCTTCTTACTTTTCATCATCAGGTAGGTATTATCATATTATCATTTGTACCGTTGTTGATAAGTGCAAATTTATGCAAACAATAACAATATACTTTATACTCCTGTTTCAAATAATAATAAATAATAATAATAATAATAATGATAACAATAATAATAATAAATAATAATCAATAATAATAAATGATAATAATAATAAATAATTAATAATATTTTTAAATAATAATAAAAATAATAAATAATAACAATTAATATTAATAAATAGTAATAATAACAATATTTTTTATCATTTTCTGCTATACATATAAGTTGAGAGAGGGCGGATACTATTGGAGAGATTAATATTTATAGTTTCTATTTTCTATTTCCAAAATTACTACTAATTTAGGTGTGAATATTCTAATTAAATAAATATATCATTGTAATTATCTCTTTCTCATTTCTTCAAAATAATCATCCATTGTTTTAACAAAAAAATTTTTCAACATTTTGCAATAATAATAATTTTGCTTTAATATTTTTATATTTCATTTTAATTCCCTTTTTTTCACCTTCTCAATTTTTGAAAAACGTGAAGAATTTCACGTTTATTTAATTTAAAAAGGTTATATGTGACATATCTCTAAGTTAAATTTGATTTTTGATTTTGGGATTTTGAAATTTCAACAGACATAATTATAACAAAAAAAATCTTTAAATTCAATTTTGGTTTTAAAAATTCGGCGATCATCAATTAGTATTGGAAGATGAATTTATCTCTTAATTGCATATTCTATCAAATCTATTTCAATACTACTTCTTATCACTTAAAATATTAATTAATTATTTTTTAGCATATTTAAAATTTAAAAAATTCAAAAAAAGGAACAATTACTTTTTCCCATTTTTTGTTTGCCAAAAACATTTGAAAAGAAAAATTATGCAATTTTGTAATTAAAAAAATTCTCAGACTTCATTTATCTTCTTCCTCTTTTTTCTTTCAAAATTCAATTTGGGTTTTTAAAAATTCGAAAATCAACCAATTAATATTGGGAGATTAATTTTTATGTTCTTTGAAAACATTCTGAACGCGTGTCGGAGTGCACTTTTGCAGATGAAAACGTATTTCCGGTGATGCGACGAATGCATCATATTTCCGGTGTGGAATTACTACGTGTCAAGGTGATTCTAATATCGTTCAGTTAACAAGTAACTTTTTATAGCAGCAATAATTTAGAAACTTTTACCGAACAGAATTTGATTTTGGCAAACAATTTTGTAGCACAAAATCTTTTTTTGTTGGGATGTTGAAAAATTATTGTCTGTTTGAAGTGTAGAGAAATTGTTTAGCATTTTATTACTTACTTTTAAGTTTACTTCACTCTCCAACAAATTCATTTTATTCAAAAGACTTTTTCAACCTAATTTTATTTTTCAAATTTACAAACGATCTATTCTTATCATTTCAAAATATTATCAGTATTGATTTTAATCAAGCTTTTCTCGTATCATCGATTTTCTTCCAATTCTTTCTTAATAAAAAACATTTCTCCCTCCCGATTTATTATTGTAACATTACACATGTAGTGCTTTCAAATATGACACGCGCTGTGAAAAGTTATACAAAATAAGATGATGATGATAATGTTGACCTCTGATCTGAAGATTTCAAGTGCAAAGTTAAAGCAAACGAAATGAAATTATATATTTCTTGATCGTTCCATTTGTTGTTCTTCGAACATTGAACTCATTGAATTAAATTTATTGAATCGAAAAAATTAAATTAAAAAACTTAAAATCTTATTTCCAATTTTTCTTCAATTATATTTTTATCTTTTAGAATTCAATTAGTTTGCAACTTAAGAATAACTATATCATAATTTTATTACGATTCAACGTTTATAATATTTATTATATAATTAATTATTGCTATCAAATTATAAAAGTAAACAAAAGTGGCGAATTTGAATTATGGCTTTGATTATTTATGATCATTGAATAAAACTATGATAGAATTATTTATGATTATTGAATAACTATAAAATCATTACAAACTATTGATTAATTAATTTGATTAACTATGATATATGTAAATTATTATTTATTAATTCATTTCTCCTCGGTTATTTCATCGAAATTTTCGATGGAGATATTTAATGATTAGGTATCATTCATTATTAATTGTTATATCATTGAAATAATATTATTATGAACTGTTGCATATGATGAACAGTGAAATTCCCAAATTTACAATTATGGAAATTTATAAATATTCATAAATAAACAAAGAAATTAAGAAAATTCGTTAATTCACAAATAAAGAAATTAAAAAAATTTGTATAGAAAATAATAAAATGTTGATATAATAAACAAAAGATATTATAAAAGTTGCAACAAATAAAATATATCGTAAACAAACAAATATATTCGTTTGATTAAAAAATGAAAATTATTACTTACAGTTAATAAGAACAACAACAGTACCATTTCTGTCAGCTGACGAATTACGCTATACATTTGGTGTGAACACCTTTACGGATGGTATGTTAGTTTTATTCATGATTTATTATTTATTCAAATTAATTATTATAATATTTAACATTTTACATTACATATTCCACCATCAAAAACTTTAACAGTTTCAATTACAAATTACGTATAATGTTTACTTTTATTTTTATTTTTGATTAAAGAATTATTTGGAAAATATCACGCAATCTAATAATGAAATTGCATGTATTCTGAAAATTATCACGTAAGATTACATTATTAGATTACATGATATTTTTCAGAATACATGCAATTTCATCATTAGATTACGTGATATTTTTCAGAATACATGCAATTTCATCATTTTATGAAAATGTGTTAGTAAAGAAAAAAGTGTCTGCAAACATTTTGATAATAAATAAATTATAATTGAAGGACAAACAAATGAATTATCAATTATTTCTTTAATTTTAAAACAATTCGAAAGCTTTCTTTTTTCCTTTTTCATTAACCAATAATATAACATTGAAAGCAGAAAATAATGCATTAATTGATGATTTATGGTCAACAATTAAATGCATTATTTTCGAAATTTTGTTTCACATTTTCAATTTTTTTCTAAAAGAAGTTAATAACAGTTATTTTGAAGAACTTTCATTTTTCTTTCTTTTCTCTTTCTCTCTCTTTTTTGTATTAAAATTTTAACAAATACTTTTATGCTTATTAAAATATGGCATTAAAAATTAACAAAAAACAAAAGAAGAAGAAGAAGAAGAAGACAAAGAACATTATTAACTCAATCGTTATATGAAATATTGAATGATAATTAAGAAATGATAAAAAGTAGATTTTTCATTTGTTGAATATTTGCTACATCTGAAATATTTATCACACAATTCAAATATCCATTTATTAAGGCTGTAATATTTTTGTCTGTTTTAAAGAATATCTATTTATAAAGGCTGTAATATTTGCAAAATTTATTTTAGTAAAAATTATCTGAAGGAAAAGATATTTTTGAATATTTTGCGGAAATGATACGATATTTGATATTAAAATATTGTAATACTTCGTTATTATAATTGGGAGCAGTAGAAAAAGAGAAAGAGAGAGAAGAGAGAGAGAGAGAAAGAGGGAATAAAATGAATCGAGAATGAGATCACTGATTTAATTTTTATGTCTTCATTAAATGCTAATTAATTTTGAAAAAGTATGGTAATCATCTTTCTATCATCTATACTAATATATATTTACAGTACCTCAGCATAATGAACTATATCCGGAAGCAGAATATTCCGAAGAAGGTGAATTGAAATTAATTCGCTTGACAATTCGCGAAAAGCAAATAAATTTGACATTAGAGCCATCCATTCAATTACTTGTATCACCGTATCTAAAGACAGTTTTTCGGAATGCACATGGTGGTGGAAAGTTGGATGTTGGACAAGTACCAAAAAGCTGCCATTATCATCACAAATCAGAAGAAGTGTATGCAGCTGTCAGTAATTGTGATGGGAATCTTGTCAGTGATTATTATACTTTGCATATATTACTTACATACACTAAAATCATTTTCGGCTACCAATTTATCTAATGTTTATTTTACGACAACAAATAATTACTGTAAAACATGAAATTTTTTTTTGATTTCAATTAACGATACTTTAATTAATTCCTAATTACCCAAATGAATGGAAGATAATGAAAAGGAAATATGAATAAGTTAAACAACAAAAATAAAACTTAAGCTAGCGATGTTTGTGAAAAATTGTGCTAATATGAGATTGGAATCATATAGCAGAAGATACGATAATGATTAGGAGGATATAGATAAGATAACGATTAAGAGAGTATAGATAATGGTCAAAAAAATTCTCTGGAAATGTTGAAAAATAATAGATCTGGTTATTTTTGTATTCTTTTCCTGACAAAAAATTTTCTACAACCTCATCAGTTCCTATCTTGCAAAGTTTTTGATAGATACATGATATACAAAAATGGATTAATTAGGTAAAAACATTAAGCGAAATTATAAATTAAGAATTAGCAGAGAATCAAACTTTACTTAATAGGAACTAATTTTATTTTGGCGAGAATAATTTTAAGCTATCAGAAACGAATTGTAAATAAGTCCATAAATTTTTTTGATTAGAATAAATAAACAGATATGTAAAGTTTTTTTCTTCTAATTAAAACAATAGACGAAAATTTCTTTGAAATTTTTTCTAATATCTTCAAAATAAACATTCAATTCAAATATTGTGGTAATTTAAAAGATTATATTATTGTAAAAATATTAAAGAGATATTTTTTTCAGAAAGGTATAATTGTTATGCCAAATGAGGTTTACGTGTTGCATCCGTTACCCGATCGTCATGTTTATCGATTTGATCAGAATAATCGAAATGGTATTTGTTGTAAATTTTTGCATTGAAGACTATTTCATTAAATATTTAAATTATTTGGAATTTTATATAATTCAAAGATAATTCGAGAAAATATTAATGACAATGATATGATAAGGATATATAGTTCGATATAGCTTTGAAATTATTTCAAATTTTATTTAATGCTAGAAAATATTAATGAAAATGATAAGATAAGGATATATGTAGTTCAATATATAGTTAGCTTATTAAGAAATACAAATTAAATGTAACCTCATTATTTTCTTTAAAATATTAAACCGTAGAAAATAAAAAATTTAGATACTGCTCCTGGATTACATGTAATTTACAAACGTGAATTAGCGCAAAAAGAATTTTGTGGTCTCGAATCGACAATTTCATCAATTGAACTTAATCAAGATGAAAATGAAGTAAATGAAGATGTTGTTACAGTTGGACAGCGTCTCAATGAAGAAGGCAAACTCACTGTTAGCAAATATTGTTTATTTAAAGAAAAAGAAAACAATGAAATAAATTATTTTAACAATATCTAAATAATATCTATATATGTTGTTAGGTTAATAACTCATTACATATAACATTCAAATTTCATAAAATTTAATATGAATATTAATTGGCATACCGAAAAGAATTATACAGCATTACATACTTATTTGATTGCCATTAAAATAATCGTATTTTTTTTCAATTTTTTTTAATATTAAATTTTGTTTGCTTGTTGACAGCTTTTTTGCATATTTTAGATATTCTTTAAGTGGAAAAAAAAGGAGGAATATCTTTGATTGTCAAATAATTCAAAAAGTAAAGTAAAGGATTGATAGAGTAAAGGAGTAAAGGATTGATAAGTATGAAAAGATTGATAAGCATGAAAGGCAAAGTGAAGGATTGATAATTATGAATTAATAAATGAATGACTTCGAAATGTTAATTCAAAATTTTAATATTTTTAAAAATGAATATAAAATTTAATTGATTATATTTATTTCATAGTTGTAAATTTTTAATGAATAAATTAACAATAACGAAAAGAGAAATGAAAAGATATCATTAATTAAATTATTTTGCTATTAATTACTAATTTCTCTATATCTCTCATTACATTTAAAATATTTAATTGTTGCTCTTTTTTTTTGCAATAAAGATAAAACAATTATTGTTATCAATTGATAATAGCCATTACTAATGCTAGTGATAAAATTACTTTTTCATTATATTTCTTGTTAATGGAAATATTTCATAAAAATATTTGTCAACTAATATTGTTGATGTATTTTCATTATTTTGTAATCAGAAAATTAACAACAGTTTTCCATCGATAATTCTTAACAATTAAATTCAATTAATAGAATGATAGTGAAAAACTCTTAATGCCAATTTAAAATGATTCATAAGTGCAATAATTTTGAAACGAAAAACTGGAATGTTTTGAATAAGTTCAATATCGCATAAATAATCTAAGTGTAATAATTTTTGAAAGGAAAAAGAAACTGGAATACTTAAGAGGTTCAATGTCGCATAAATATTTTTGCATCAATGATATTGGAATTATTAATAAAATGAAAAAATGAAACTTCCATTTAATTATTAAAAATTTATAGTTAAAATATTTGAATGAAAAAATATTTGCCAATAGCAAATTATATTTTTAATTAATTATAAATTTTAATACTTATGTTGCAAAAAACAAATTCGTTGAAAAATTATTTAAAAAAAGAAACATGCGATATAAATTATAGTATACTATTAGTCAATTCAATAAATTTGGCGTTAATGGAATTTGTAATTGTCAGTTTTGAATTGATGTAAAAATATGTAAAAGTGCAAATTATAAAATTTCAATCGAATAGAAATGAAATTTTATGCAATCAGTATTTGCTTCACTTTTTTTCTTTACAACCTTAATAGGTTGGTACCATATCTCGAAAGAAAAAATTCTGCAAAAAGAAAAGGGTTGGTACCATATTTTGAAAGGAGAAAAATTCTGCAAGAAGAAAAGAAAAATTTTTTGAAATTAAATGCTGCAAAGTTCGAACATTGAATTTACAAAAATTTTTTTGCAAATGAATGAATAATTCTTTTGAGAGTACCATATCATATCAATCATAACTTTTGGAAAATATTTATTACTTTGATAAGTGATTAATATGAAATGGTACTTTCAAAAGAATTATTTCATTCATACTTTGATATAATTCAAGTTTAATTTTCAAATAAAATTAGCGATAATTTCTGTTGCTATTTTCTATTTAATTAACACATTTAAAACCATAATCTCAAGTTTATTTTTTTAGGTGGAATTAGCGATATTTGTGGATGAATTATTATGGAAACATTTTAATAGTAAATATGGTATCGATGCAAAAACTAAACTACAGGATTATGCGTTAACAATGCTTAATAATATACAAATTATGTATCATCAACCGAGTGCCATTCCACAACTATCATTTCATGTTGTACGATTCGAAGTGCTTACCGCTCAACCGGTATCAATTTTATCTTCTCATACTTTTTCCAAACTTTTCCACATTTCCTTTATTTGTATGGAATTATTGATTGTAACTGTAATTTTTAAATTCCAGAAATTAGCATTATCGATTGATATTGATCGAAAATTTATAAAAAAAATGATTGAAAAGCTAGATAAAATAAGCCGAAAACTAAAAACAGTTCAAAATATTAATTAATTTTGATTCTTAAAATGTAAGAAAAGTTTTTCCTTGCAAAAGAGATCAGAGAAAGAGAAAAGATTGCTGCTAATTTTAGTTGATGAATTTTAGAATAATTTCTTTGTCTTTAACAAAAACGGTTGAGTGCAATAGTAGAAAGGATGACAAATAATAATTGAGAAGTTGCTAATTTAGAAGTTAATTAGTTTGAAATTAATTAGTTAATTATTATTGGAAAGAAAATTTGACGTAGTTTGTAATTGCAAAATAATGGGAAAGAAAGAAAAATAAACCATTGACCGATCATATCAGGCTAATTTCATACTCTGGCAAATAAGTTAAAAATATATTATTAGTGATTAGTAATTAATTCAATGTAAAGTATTATGCTAATTTAGTTCCCGGATCTTCAAATATTACGAAGAGCATTTAATTTTAATTGATAAAATTTGATTAACTTAAAAATTAAATATGAATAAATTTTAGAGTGCTATGGCAGCCCATTTGCATGATAATGGACATGCGCAAAAATACTTGGATCGATTTTGTAAATATCAACGAAGTTTAGGGTCACGTGATTGGGATCACGCATTAATGCTTACAGGGTTCATCTTTAATATTACATGCTTAATCATTGCTTTCTTTTTAATAATATTCTTAAGTACTGTAACGTAAGTAAAAGTGTAAATGAAATTTAATTAAATGATATAATTTAAATGAATTTAATTAAATGATATATGTGAAAATATAATTTCACAAATTAAAATAACTGATATAAATTTTAATTAATTGAATCATATCAAATTATATAGAGTATTATCAAATTATTATTATTTTTTCAATGTAATCGATTGATTGGTTGGGATTGTAAATGAAATTTGAATTTAAATATCGAAATATATATTTTGCTTTATTTTATTTTTAGATATGATATTCATCGTGGTACCGGATCACGATCTATAAGTGGTATTGCTCGATTGGATGGTATGTGTGATCCATGGAATACTTGCACATTAGCTGAAGGACTTGATTTTACATCAGCTTTTATTGGTACTCATGAGCTTGGCCATAGGTAAGCTTGTTTTGTAAAATTATTATTTTTTTATTAATTGAATGTTTAATGATATTAATTAATAGTGAAAGAAATTTTTGGCTAAATGTTGTTTGTTTTTGCAGCGTTGGAATGCGTCATGATGAGCCGTATTGTCCAGCAAAGCATATCATGAGTTCATCATTAGGTCCAGGAAAAGTAACTTGGTCAATTTGTAGTTTACGCGACTATCATACATTCTTACAACGTCTCGAGTAGGTACCATTATACATTTATTTCTATAAATACAACTCTTACAGCTTATCTTTGATATTTTATAATACTAATTAATTATTTTTAATTTAAATTTTGACAACTTTTTTATTTTTTAAATTCGATAATTTTTTTTAAATTTTGATGATTTTTAGTAGTCGTGGTAAGAATTGCCTACGAGTGTCAAATCTACCACAGAAACTAACAATGCGAACAGATTTGAAACCAGGACAAGTTTATAGTGCTGATACACAATGCTATATAATGCATGGTCAAGGATATCGACAGGTACGTATATCAGTATCATATCACTGATGAACATTTTTGCTAATCTTCTAATATATGATTATATGATCACTAAAATACAATAATTATATATACTACTAATTTATTATTATAATTATAATTAAGATAATTTCAGTCATCTTAAGCAGTAATATTTTATGACAGTACATCGGCCAATCATTTCCTTTTTTTATTTGGTACCATTTTTCTTTCAGATAAATCATAAGACGTCTAAGTATTAGTTTATTATATACCTGTACAATTTAGCAACAAACTCATATAACTGATAAGCTGAATTTAATTTAATTCCATTTCTGATTAAAATAATTTTAAAATGCATTTCAATGAATTAATTAATCAAATCATTGCTCTATCACTCATTGTTTTTTTCAATTGCTATAAAAAATAATCTTATTTTATCATCAAAATTTTTGCAATAAATCAAATTATTTTTTAATTTCATTTTTTTGTAATTAACAAAACGAACGAAAATTAATCATTGAACAATCATTTTTTATTATTTTCTGTCAGTATCATTTAATTCGCAATCATTCGCAATCAATCTAAAAATTCGCAATCAATTGCAAAGATTGCGATCTTTTTGATAATGCAAATGATAGTATCAGAAAAATATTTTGCTGTAAGCAAACTTTCATTCATTATTTCTAATTTAACTGATCTCGCATTCCAAATTTTCTTTTTGCAAGTTTTTACAACTCTCTGATAAAGTTTAGAGAAGAAGAAAATGACAGCGTTGAAATTAGAATAACTAAAAAGTATTTATTTAAATTATTTTCTATACCTTTTTTTTGTACCAAATTTATCCCTCAAAATTATTGTAAATCAAAGATCGCCTGATATTATATATTATGCTTATCTTCTTTATCTAAGTTGTTGATTTAATTTTTCCCCTTAGAAAAATTTCGCTTCTTTTAGTCAAATTTTATATTGACGAATTTAAATGACTGATTGAAGGAAAAGAACATTCAGAAAATATTAAATTAAGTTATTAAAAATGTTAGTGTTACCAATGTTTGATTATAACTTTAACTAAGTTCGATTCTTTTTTGAGGAATAACTTTTATGTTGGAGATTATTTAAAATTAAAATTTCAAGAAAAAATCAATTAAAAATATTTTTTCTACAGATGTGCAAGAGTTAAGGCAATGATAACATTTCGACAATTTCAAGAAATATAACCTATTCGATCGATTTTAATTTACTTTAAATTCCTTATTCCTTAAAATGATGATAGTAAACTCTTTTGTTCCATGCATTTTAAATACACGTAAAAGTGACGTAAAAGTTGCACGTACGTGAATAAATTTCGCAAGAAATAATAAATATTAAATGTTTGCATTAAAAGAATTTTATGAAGTGTTTTTTTTTAGGATGTGAGAAAATTGAAATTTGTAAAAATTTAAATTTACGACAAAAGCAAGAAAATTGTTGAATACTGCTCGTTTGATCTGTTTGTTAAAAAATTTTTATTAATAAGAAATTAAGGTTTTTTAAAAACAATAGTAATTAATTTGAAATAAAATTTTTGGCACTCAAATTTTACAAAATATATTTTGTGATAAAAATTGGAAAATTTTCAGATCACTCCACGACAAGATCATTATGATGGTATATGTTATATGATGTGGTGTGGACAGTCATCATTTGGTCGAATAATTACCTCTCATCCAGCACTTGAAGGAACATTTTGTGCTTCATCAAAATGGTGTGAACTTGGCCGATGTGTACCATGGCCTGGTCATGGTCCACCTAGTATACCTAAGGTTAATTATAACTCTATTACTAGAATTTAATTTTCATACTTCATTTAAATTCATAATTCATTTGATTTATAATTCATTTAATTTATTTTTTTGATTTAATTTTTTAAAAAATAGAATTTAATTTTATTTACAACCTTATGCTTTAAATATAATAATGAGCTCAATTAATTATGGATCAAAACAAAAATGAATTCAGCTTACGTTAAAATTTTTAAAACTTTATCCCCAATATGTATTCATCATTTTAATAATATTTTCTTATTTACAGCGTGTCGATGGAAAATGGTCTAATTGGTCTGAAGTTTCATGTCAATCGTGCAAATGCGCTGATATAACTGGTAGCATAGGTATTGCAACAAGTTCTCGAAGTTGCAACAATCCACCACCTATAAATGGTGGTGCAGAATGTGTGGGTGCAGCATTGCGTGCAGTTGTATGCAATCGTCAATGCACATCATCTACTAAATCAATCGAGAAAGTAAAAAATTTTCTTTTTCATAATAATTAAAATTAATAAAATAAAATTTGCAAAGAATAGAATTGATGAAATGATGGAAAAAGATTTTAAAAAATTATAAATTTTATTTCTTTCAAATCTGAATTTTAAATTTTACTTTAATTAAAACAACAAAAGAAAAAGGTTAAAATGCTAATTGTTTTAATCTTATTTCAAAATAATTTCTTACATTTAAAATTTCTTTTATTAAATTGAAAATTTCATTAAGTTAATTATTTTGATATTTGTTATTTTGCAGCATATTAAGGAACATTTATTTCATTTAAAATTTCTTTTATTAAATTGATAATTAATTTATTCAAGTTTTTTATTTTAAGTTAAGTTTATTAATATATTTTAAGTTTATTAAGTTTTGTAATTAATAATAATAGTTAAGTTTATTTTAAGCTAAGTTTATTAAGTTTATTATTTTAATATATTTGTTATTTTGCAGATTATTAAAGAACATTTATTTCATTTTAAAATAATTGCTTACATTTGAAATTTCTTTCATTAAATTGATAATTAATTTCAAGCTAATTATTTTATGATATTTGTTTTCTTGCAGCATATTGAATAAAATTCATCTCATTTTAAAACAATTACTTACATTTAAAATTTCTTTCATTAAATTGATAATTAATTTCATTAAGTTTATTATTTTGATATTTGCTATTTGCAGCATATTAAAGAAAATTCACTTCATTGTAAAATAATTTCGTATATTTAAAATTTCTTTTACCATATTGATAATCAATTTCATTAAGTTAATTAATTAATTAATTAATGATATTTGTTTTCTTTGCAGCATATTAAAGAACATTTATTTCATTGTAAAATAATTTCTTACATTAAAAATTTCTTTTACTGAATTGATAATTAATTTTTCATTAAGTTAATTAATTAATTAATGATATTTGTTTTCTTGCAGCATATTAAAGAACATTGCACGCAACAGAAAAAGCTTAAAAATGATTCAGATTTAACTGGAAATGGAACACAATTAACTCGTTATCCTCAACGTGCATGCAAGGTTTCCATTCTATGCAACTTAAATATTTTAAACGCCTAATTTTTGCTTCGAAAAGGATCACAAAAAGGTTTTTTTTGTTCCAAACAAAACCGATTTAGAAATTAGTAAAATGATTAAGAATAAACAAACAGTTATTATGGACAAATTTCTATTACAAGCAATTAAAATTAATTAATTAAAATCTTTTGTTTTTTATCATTAGATTTAATAATTTGCTTACTTGATAAAGAATAAATAAACAAATATTATGCAAATTTTTATTACTAACAATTGAAATTAATTAATTAAATTATCTTTTGTTTTTTTTTTCATTAGATTTAATAATTTGCTTATTTGATAGAAATATTATATATATTTTTATTGCTGGCAATTAAAATAAATTAATTGAAATCTTTTGTCTTTTTCATTAGATTTAATAATTTGCTTACTTGATAAAATTAATTTCAATATAAGACAGAAGATTCTTTTTAGGAATAACATATGAAAGATTTAGTGAACAGTGAGTTCTTTCTTTTTAGGTCAATAATTTTTAAACAAATGATCAGAAGTGATAAGATAAAATTATCAGATTTATATTCAATACCAAAATTACAGTAAATAAAATTTGAAACAATTTTGCAATCAAGTTTAGATCTTTTGTGATGTGATAAATCGTTTTGGATCACAACGAAATTACCGCTTTTTTGGTAATATTCTTCCAGATGGTGCACCATGTGGTACCAATAGATATTGTTTGGATGGCGAATGTCTTGTTAGTTGTTTTCGAATTATTCAAAACAATTTATTATTGTTGTAGATAAAAATGAGATAATGGATCATTGATTGTTTACTTTGGCTGAGATATATTGAGAGCATGCTGATAAGATGTATTTTATTTTTAGCGATTATCTTGTGATAATAGTGCATTAATTACGCATGATATATCATGTCCAAGTATCAATGAACGATGCCCACAGAGAACTTTAGCAATAACTAGTGCAGTAACACCTACTGCTGCAGTAATATCTACTACTGCACCTAAATGGTCACCCTGGTCAACATGGTCATTCTGCTCACAAACATGCGGTATCGGCTATAGACAGCGGTAATTTTACTAATGAAAATTTATTTCATTATAAATTCAATCCAATATATTCATTTATGTACATTTAATTTAAAATGAAACTTTCATATAAATTTAATAATTTTTTAAGATTTAAATTTATTAAATTCATTATATTAAAATATCAATTATATTTAATAGTAAATATACAAGAAATGAATACATTATTGATGATTTCATTTTTGTGGATAAATTATCAACACAAGAAATAGAGCCATTACACTAAAACATTTCACAAACTCTTTTTATCAATGCTCAATTTTCTGAGATATCTGTTAAACTCAAAAAGTTGCTTGAGTTATAAAATAGTATTGATTATTTGAAGTTTCATAGATCTCTCGGATCAATTTCTGAGGTGATCGCTAATGTTCATTGTTGTAAAAATAAATTAATATAAAAATTCAACATATGATATAAAGTAATGAAATTTCCAAAATTATGATGATTTCAGTAGTTTAAATTATTTCGGATATAACGTATCAGATTTCGATTATAGGGTTCGATCATGCAGTGATGGAAAAAATCAATGCTCAGGTGGATCAACTGAGAAAATTCAATGCAATTTATCAGCTTGTAGTAGCGGTAAAACATCGGAACAGCAAGATAACTGGAGTGAATGGACTTCTTGGAATCAATGTTCCGTTACATGTGGTATCGGATCGCAAGCACGATATCGACGATGCCTTAGTTCATCGCAAAATTCACTTTCATTTTCATGTCCAGGTATAAATTTTTTTTTCATTAAATGCTTAGGATATTTAAATTTTGCATCAAAAAAATTAACCTATCATAAAAGGTCAATTAATGCTGAGAATAAATGAGATACCCATTGATAATTAGCTAAAAGTTGCATTAATTGATAAATTAATTTAGAGAATTCGATGGAAACACGACAATGTAATATGGGTGCATGTAGTACGGGTACAGTTGGTTTATGGGGTAGTTGGACGGAATGGTCACAATGCTCTGTTAGCTGTGGACCTGGAATACGAAGTCGAAATCGTTACTGTACCGTAGTAAGTCTTTAATATCAAAAATTAGGATTGGGTTAGTTAATTTGCATAAAAATCCAACTAATTAATTACACTGTTAGATGTTTTTGTTTTATTTGAATTTTGAAAGTTAAGAAATAAAAAGAAAATCTATATTTACTATTTTACAACAACAGGAACCATGCGATGGTTCAGGACAATCAAGAATGTCATGTAATTTGAGTCCATGTGAAATTAGTGTCCGATGGATGCAATGGGAAGCATGGTCACAATGTACTTTAACCTGTGGAAAAGGTCTACGTACCAGAAAGAGGTAATAGTAATTGTTAATTGCAGATTGATCGTATATTACACAATAATCATTTTGTGCTTATTTACCACATTAAAAAAAAGTTGATTTATAAAATAATATAATTTCAATAATTTTAATTAACTAATTTACAAAATTGATTTTAAGTTTTCGCTTCATTGCTAATTTTAAATGACTAGCTGCCATTTATTTATTTATTGATTTTTTTTTCAGAAAATGTTCCGCTACAAATGGTTGTTTTGGTAATAATCTAGAGCAGAAGAATTGTAGTGAAAATCCATGTCCAATAACAACAATAATTGGTCAATGGTCCGGGTGGTCTGAATGGAGTAGTTGTAGTACAACATGTGGTGGTGGTTTTAAAAGACGTACTCGCTTTTGTCAACATGGGAACTGTAATGGTTCATCTAAAGATTCATTACCATGCATGATGAAATATTGCAAAACATTTTCATCCGAAACTACTGCTTCTTGGGGCGGTAAGCGTTCTTCTTCCACTGATACTATTATTATAGCTGATAAAATATCCCGAAATAAAGCATTTCCGACTCAAAGATCCATTCTAAATACAACACCTAATAATTATCATTTCAATTCAACCAATAGAGCTGTAACAAAATTTGCAAAACGAAATTTTCGCCGTTTTTGGCTATTCAATAATGGTTCATTATCGAGAACTGCCAAATATGATCCCATACTTTTGAAAAATTTTTTGTAAAATTTATATTTTAAATTAATTAATAAAGCTATTTGTTTTTTTCTAATTTCTTCTTTTTCCTTAAACTTTTTCCAAATTCTTTAGAAAACTTTAATTTCTTTTTCTCTTTTCTTCTGGCTTTATTTACTACTATATTTCATAATAAACGATAATTTAGTTTGGCATGTTTTGCTTACTTTCAATTCTTATATTTAAAAGGAAAAAGTAATGAAAAAGGTTAAGTTAATTTCAAATTATATCTCTCCGATCATTTATCATTATCTAATGAATAGAATATATGATAACATCATCATATGGGGAAGAAATATGATAGATTTCCATTAATGTGATCGGCTAGTTTAGCATATCAAAAATTTATATTTCACTTAGTAGGATTAAAATAAAGCAAAGGAAGAGTTAATTTTGAAAAATTTTCATTTAGATATGAATAATTGGACAATACCACATTATGCTAATTATGCTAATTAAAAAAAATGCTTATTTTAATATCTTTTAAGTTGATATGAATGGATTTCACTGCTATTCTCTTTTAACAAAATCGAAATTGAAGAATTAGATGAAAATAAGTAATATCAATACTGGTAGCAATAATTTCTTTTAATGCTTAAGAGAGAAACAATAATAATGATATAAATAATAAATGTATTATTTAGTAAAAATTAAATTTATATATTTCTAAATTATCCCAATGTATCATTTTTTTTACTTAATTATTATTAATAGTATAAAAATTTTAGTTCAGTAAAAATATTTATCAGAATATTTATATAAGATGATAAATTCATTTATCTAAATTTTAGCAATCTTATAGAGTAAGTGATTAATGTTTCA
The DNA here is from genome assembly GCA_916381525.1 of Cercopithifilaria johnstoni. NCBI lineage: Eukaryota > Metazoa > Nematoda > Chromadorea > Rhabditida > Onchocercidae > Cercopithifilaria > Cercopithifilaria johnstoni. Next base: position 20,545 of record CAKAEH010001339.1, read on the forward strand.
AAAATTGTAAAATCTAAGATATCGAAATTAGAATCTAACTTAAATTCAATAAAACAGACAAATAAGAGCTTTTAGGGTGGGGTTATTGGTCACCATGTTCTGAAACATGTGGTAGAGGTGTACGAAAACGGGTGCGCAAATGTTATGGCGGAAATGAACAATGTTCTGGAAATGAATATGAACGAGAAATGTGCAATGTACAACATTGCTAAAGATAAAATTAAATGCATGATATCCTGATTATAATTAATTTTATTAAACAATAAGAGCATGTCGCTTATTTTAGCATCCTATGCATGCGCATTTATTTAATTTATTTATTATAATAGTAATAATAATAATAATTTTTTCTCTCTCAAATTAATTGCTTAAATTTTAGAAAGTAAAATTTTGATAGGTTATAAATTATTTTCTAGTATAAAAAAAGATCACATTCTAAAGCAGTAATAATATTTAAAATATTTTTGTGAATAATTAAAAGAGCTTATTAAAACATATCAGAAAGTGATTAACCTTTTTTTATCAATTCTTTTACAATCGATCATTTTTAAACTTATCAGAAGATGATTAAATTCCTTTTTATCAATTTAAAATTATTTCTTCGATTTCTTTATCAATTTTGAAATTTTAAAACAAAACAAAATAAAACAAAAAACACAAAAAGAAATTCATACTTTCTGAATGTTTATTATTTGCTAAGTAAATTACCTTCTTGCATGTAATATTTTTATTTCTTCATTTTTGCAGTAAAAACTTTAAAGGTACCACGCCAGTTATTCTATTAAAACTCTAATGGTACCACTCCAGCTATTCTATTAAAACTTTAATGGTACCACGCCAGCTATTCTTTCCTTTTCCAACCTAACTTTTTTTCCTTTCCTGAGGCTGCGAATTATATATTCGCTATAATTTCTTCTTTTTTTAACCATATATATAATAAATTTGTTTATCTGTTATTGATTACTGCGATCGTTTGTATTCTTGCGATGTTGCATTATTTCGCAAATTTTGTAGCAATGAATTTTTTATTTTATTAAAATTATCCATTTCAAATTGAATTCACAAAATTTTATTTAATTTCAGTATTATTCGAATTATAATTAATTAATTTTTTTGAACTGTTTTTTCTTTCTTTTATCTATGCAAAAAAATTTATTTTATCATACCTTATTTAAGATTTATTAGGTAAAAGTGATAGTTAAATTAATTTCATAAAACAATAAAATAAAAAATTCATATTCTTGTAATATTTGAAATTTTGTCCTATTTATAAATAGTATTATTACATCGATCTCCTTCATTTTTGTAGCAGCAATCAATAATAAGCGGTTAATAATAACTATAATTTATAATATTGGTCGCAATTAATTCTAATAATAATAATGATAATAATGAGAATAATGTGATAATAGTGATATGATAATTGCAGCAATGATAATAATAATAAAACTGCAACAACTAATAATTGATATTATGATCTTTCATTCATCTTTAACACTTCATCATATAAAATCATTCATTCGAATATTTAAAAGCAAAAAGAAAATGCAAATCTTTTTATCATTTAATTTTAATTAATTATTTCGTATTTAAAATATATTAATTTGATTAATTTGTGTATCATTTACCTAAAGATTATCTCAAAATTTCTTCTCTAATTTCTTTTTAAATACATTTTTTGTTAGCAAAATTCCTTTCTTTTGTTTTTAAATTTTTAAATCATAAATTAATTAATAAAATGAAAAAGTCGGAGTAAAATTAATTTAAATTATTTCTTCATTCGCAAAATAAGACAATAATATATTTTTCATAGTAAAATAATGAAATTTTATTTTGCAATTGAATAATTCATAACAATTCTATTTGACTTTATTTCTATTTGACTTTATCGAATATTTTTTTGCATCGAATTTATTTAAAATAATAATAATTATAACAGTAATAATGATAATAATAATGGCAATAATAATAATGACAATAATAATGGTAATAATAATGATAATAATAATAATAATGATAATAATAATAATAAATTGTTAGAATGAAAAATAAAGTGAATTATTCAATTGTTAAATTTCTTATTGAAAAACTGAAATATTATAATTTGTAATTTTAATTTAATTTTTTAAATATTGCTTAAATTAAAATGACATATGTGTATATGCATAAGAATGCATAAGAATTGATCGATGAATTCAAAAAAGCTTTTAATTACTGATATCATCATTACTTTTTCTTTTCCTTTTTCTCTTTTGCATACTTATCATTACTGCCATTTTCAATCATAAATCTGTTACTGCCATTAGCTGTAATTATCAGTTTCTATTTTTTTGTATTACTGATAATTATCACTGATAAATGCTTATTTGTTTTTTTTTCTCTATTCATTATGCTTTTTTCTCATTTCATTTTGCTATCTTTTTCTTTTCCCAATCATTTTGTTAATTTACAACGTTTGTTATTATGCATACAACTGACTATTATGCATATCACTGATTATTGTATTATGCATATCACTGATTATTTCAAGTATGAATTATTTGAAAATAAACTTTTAATCAAATGAAATTGTTTTGGCAAATAAACTCTTGATTAAAATACTACAGAGATATTTCATGTAATATTCCTATCGCTTAATGAATAAAATATTTGACTAAAAAAAATTAATATGAACAATATATTTTAATTTAAACAATTGATAAGAATACCGATGAAATGATATGTTCTTAATTGATTGTAATTATAAGTAATGGAATATTTAATTCATCGCGATAGCATTATCAGTAATAAACAAATACAAATCAGTAATTAATTACAAGTGATCAAAATTGGAAATCTAGAAGGATTCGAAATTACAGAAAATTTTTTAAATCATAAAAGTTGCAAAATGAGTTAAATAATTCAGAAATTCAAAATTACATTTGCAAAGGAATTTATTAGGCTAATAACGAAAAAAGCCTAAAGTTATGATATTATTACTTATCTGTTTGTGTTGTGTGAAGTGAAGAAATCACAATAAAATTCTATTAAAATATCTTATAGATTTTTGCAGCACTTTTTATGATAAATATAATTTATAAGAGATTGAAAAAAATTGTCATAAAAAATTATAGTGATAATAATAATAAATATTATTATCATTATGGTTATTAGTTTTCAATGAATTCATAAGTGTGACAATATTTCTGTTGTAAATTTAAAATGATACTATTTCCATTATTATTATCACTATTGTTATTGATATTACAATTAATTATTATGCAAAAAATGCAAATGAATGCAAAACAGACGGATACTACAAATAAATGAAAGATAATGCTGGCAATTATGATAATGAACTTTGACAAAAATTATGCTCTTTTCTTTTTATCCATCGTCGCTGCAATTTTTGGTATTAGCTAAGAAAGATAATATTATCTCTGAAATCACTGAACAAATTCGGTAGGAATATCTTGGCGTTGTTTCATTTGTGACAGACTTTGATCATCTCAATATATTTATGAATCAAATTTTCTTCAGTGAAATTTATTTCTCTTATTGAAGACGTGCCTTTAAAAACGCACAAAAATTGCATCGATGGTGACATACTTTTAAATTGTTTATTCCATTAATTTAATCAATTAACAGTAATAGCTAAACTTCATCGGTTTCCGTTAAAAACAAATTCAGTGAGTACAATTTGAATTAAATTATCGGTGCGAAATTAATATTAGAGCCACGTGGTTTCAACATTATGCAATATTGATGGAAGAATGGTATTCCAAGCACGATTATATTTGGATCAATATCACTATATCTTTCGATTAGATTTTCAGACGCATATAAATAGTAAAATATTCGTTCATTCTTTCTGAACGCAAGTTCGCATAACATATCGTCCGGCTGCAACATTAATTTTTACGATATTCTTTCCGGATAATATCGATGAGAGAGGAGTTTTTTTTATCATTTGAAAGTGTTAAATTAAAGAATAGACAAGAACGATAACTACTGGTGCTGTAATAAAATTCAAATAACATATGGCTATCATTATGAGCAGAATATTTTTAAGTATAACGCAAATATGAAATGAGCCTAGTGCTTTTGTCTTTTCCATTTTCTATTAGGATATTTTATTAGATTAGAGAAGTATAGGAACATACATTATGTTTGATTATGAAATGTTGTGGCGGAATGACGTAAGTGTTACTATCGGTGGATATCTCGAATGGCTCGTATGTGTTATGAGCGACCGATCCCTTACATTGTACCATATATTTGTTCTCTGATGAATCAAACTGAAATATTTTCATTTTAAAGAAACAACAAAATGTAACATTTATGATATAAACCGAAATCAGAACCTGTAAAATTATGTAGTAATACCGTTGCATTGAGATTGGTAATGATTTTGCTCAGGAAATCATCCGGAACACTGATAAATGGCTCAATAGTGCTCAGATAAGCAAATGATACAATAGAAGACATCACATCGCCCATTTTGATGGAGTTATATTTGAATTCGTAATGATTTCCAGATTGATTTGACGCTATGAGATGAGAAGGAGAAGGAGCCACTTGACGTTCTTGTCCAGTGTTTTCATTAATCAAACGAAGCGGTTCAACGGTTTCATAATTCAAATCGCATGATTGGTTATTACGTCCACCCAGCGTTAATATCGCTGTTTTATTTGAATCCTACATTTTCAATGTTATTCTGTTCGATCATAATTTACAGTGACATTAAGAAAAGTTCAAAAGAAGTTGGAAAAAATGATATCACGCGTTAATTGCAAATTCGTGGGAAATTTAGCCAATGATAAGTCGGAAAATGACAATAATTTCTCATCAGATAAGTAATGAATTAGTCGCGCTATCCACCCAAATTGCTTAAATATAATGAAAATAGTTGTCTTTCCGTTCCGCAGATATTATGCTAATAAAATGAGAAAATGAAGCGTTTCTTTACCAATGGTGGCAATGCAACGGTAATAACTAGATACGATTGATTATTCCGGGAAGAATCGCCGGAATTCCCATATGGAACGCCAATACCAAATAAACCATCGATTCGTTGATAATCTTCGCGTTTAGGCCATATGATAATCTTTACTTTACAGAATGGAAAATCTGTGAAATCTAAGCATGTTCCATCTAATAAATTAAGCTGAAAAAATAATTTGTCTAAATTTTAGTTGGTATTACGAAAATAATATTTTTTGAATGGAATTATTTGAAAGTGTTATTGTTATTACCAGGTGAATTAGGCAAAACACTTTCGTTATAATCTTTGACCTTTAATGAAGTGAAATTAATTGAGTAATATCAATTTTAATATAACTGTTATCCATAAGTTAGGTGGAAACAATCGGAAAAACAAAAGCAGAAAAACAAAAGAATACCGAAATCTTATCCCATTCGGTGTACAATGCAACTGATCTGGAACCGTAAGCTTCCACCAACAAAAGTGGATTTTCTTTCTTAAAGGTTTCTGATTGCAAGAATGAGTAAGCTTGCTTGTTTTCCGGAAGTATCTCTCTGTAATTTGACGAAAACAATATGAGATTCTTTTAATAAATGAAATTATTGAACTTTTTCAGACTCAATATTTTAAAATTTCATCTTACTCTGTTTTTACAACAAAATTTGAAATATTTTCCTGAAATCATAACATATTTTTAGATGTATGAATGGTGAAAAAAGCATCAATGCTAAACATACGTATATTTAGAAGGATAAATCCAAATAATGGTGGTAGCAATATCCAAAAGTAGAGCTAACTCCTCTTTCGACTCACCGATTATCACCTTTGCAGTATATCCGGTATGTTGCTAAAAGATATTATCAAGCATGTGAACAGTGAAATTTACCTCAATTAATTTAATCCTTATTGACAGAAAAGTGATACAAATAATTAACGTACGTTTGATTTACCATAAACGGGATGTAATTCAACTTCATGCTCAACAAATATCGGTGCCGCTTGAAGACAATAAAAGATAATTGCCAAATTGATTAGCGTATCTCTCATCTTTCCGTCTGGAATTGAATTGAAAAGATCGAAGGACAAAAATGCACGATCATTATCCATTCAACACATTATATGTATGGTAGCATTCCTGTGGACATATTACTTGGCATATAATATCATTGTTGATTCTTATCGAACTGAGTGTCTTTTAAAGAATCCTTATAATGATAATTGTTGATGCTATCAAGCTGTCTTTTAAGAAATCCAAATTTCTAACTTTAATATAATTTGAGTAATTGAAAGTTATCATCAGAGTTGGAGCTTCTATTTATCGTAGATCCCGCGGGGGAGTTTTCGGATGAACATTCAAATTGAATAACACTCTCTGTCATTCTGTTGTATATGCGATCGGAAAAAAATTTTATTTGCTCATTTTTGTTAGAGCTTCAAGATTAAGGAATCCAATTTCATTTGTAATTAATATAACTGTTTTAATTTCATTACTAGTATTTTTGTCTAACTTCTCGTTGGCGACAGAATTATCATTCTATAATATAATTTAGCCACGCTCACTAACAGTTTTCTCAATTTCTGTTTTGCATACAACTTTAATCAATAAATCAATTTCTAATATCTTAAAACTTCTAGGTCGTATTGACTATTTGCCGATTGATCTTTCTTTAAATCACTTCCTATGAGCTTACTAATACTTACAGTATCAAGTACCATCAAATTCTTATGTTGTTACTCGCTGCAATTAAAAGAAAAACTGAAGACATTTTTATAATTCAGTACAGCTGCATAGCCAACCTAATATCTATGAACCACTTAAAAAAAAACCCGAAATCCGATGAATTGACTTCAACGAATAATGAATCGAATTTCTTCGCAGAACATGTTGTGATTTTCGTTGATAAAATTTAGCTAAGGATACTTTTGATGATATGAGGAAGAAAAAGCCTTGCTTGAATTGCCTCTTAAATAATAGTTCTACTTCTATATTGAGCATTTTAAACCAATTCATTCATGATATTTGCATTGTTGTAGTATTAGTATTCTTTGGATTATGTGTTTGTCCAAATAAAATTGCATTATAGTTTTGTATCATTTTCCAAACTTTATACGCAAATTTATTTCGATGAGCACATAGTCTAAAGAACACTACACTAATTCTACAACAATGCAAATATCATGAATGAATTGATTTGAAAATGCTCAATATAGAAGCATAGGCAATTCAAGCCAAGCTTTATTGTACTCAAATCAACAAAGATACCGTTAGTTCATATTTTCAACGAAAATCACAACCTACTGCTTCTGTGATGAAATTCGATTCATATTATTTTTTGAAGTCAATTTATCGGATTCCGGGTTTTTTTAAAAAAAGGTTTTATAGATATTAGATTGACTTGAATACGAAATGTTCGTACATTTTTGTCCTTTGACCTATTCAATCCAATTCTAGACGGAAAGATGAGAGATACGCTAATCAACTTAGTATTTATCTTTTGTTGTCTTCAAGCGACATCGATATTTGCTGAATATCACGTTGAATTACATCCTGTTTATAGCCAATCAAATCCTGTTCATGGCCAATCAAACGTACGTTAATTAATTATTCCAAATTTAAGCGTTCTATCATTTTCTGTCAACAAGGATAAAAATTAATTCAGCTAAATTTGATTGTTCATAAGTTTGATAATACCTTTTAGCAACATATCGGATATACTGTAAAGGTGTTGATCGGTGAACCGAAAAAAGAGTTCTCTCTACTTTTGGATACTGTTACCAGTTTTCTTTGGATTTTCAGTCCTGTGTCTATGTATGTTTAGCTTTTCTGCTATTCTTATCATCCATACATCTTGAAATAAGCTATGACTTGCAGAAAATATTCCAAAATTTTTTATTAAAACGAGTAAGGCGAAATCTTTAAATATCGATTGTGAAAATTTTCTACAATTTTATGTTAAAATTTCGTCAGGTTATCTTTCTCAAACGGCACAAAAAGACTTTTGATGAAAAAGCCTGCTTACACATATTCGGTATTGCAAATGCTTAATGAAGCTAATCAAATTCACCTAGATCAAATTTACGGTTCCAGATCACTTTCACTGATCATATTTACGGATAATATCTCGGTATTCTTTCCTGATTGTTTTTTGCTAATTTATGGATAACAGAAAGCAAAACTGTTATTACTCAATTAATTTCACTTCATTAAAGGCCAAAGATTGCAAGGAAAGTGTCCTATCTAATTCACCTGTTAATAACAACGACACCTTCCAGCAATTCCATACAAAAATATATTATTTTCACAATATCAACTTAGATTTTGAGAAATTATTTTTTCAGTTTAATTTATTAGATGGAGCATACGTAGATTTTACAAGTTTTCCATTCTGTACAACAACCACATTGCAATGGCCCGAATTTGATTATCAAAAAATCGATGGTGTGCTCGGTTTATCAACATTGCATGTTTTTGGCTCTCCATTTGGAGTTTCTAGCCAGTCTTTCTCTGGCCAATCGGCTTTAGACAATCCAATAAGGAGAGCTATTCGGAATTATCAACTGCACCCAGTTATTACCATTACATTGCCACCATTGGTAAGGGAACTGTTTCGATCATATTTATGCAATTTGATTGGAAAACGAATAATTAATACCTGAAAGATAACTATTTACCTGAAGAAAAATTTTTGTCATTTTCCGTCTTACATTGGCTAAATTTCTCGCGAATTTGCAATTAGCGCGTGATATTATTTTTTCCAACTTCTAGAACTTTCCTAAATGTCACCGTAAGTTACGATTGAACACAATAACAGTGAAAATATAGGATTCTAAGAAGAAAGCGATGTTAACGCTTGGTGGACGTAATAACCAATCATGCGATTTGAATTATGAAACCACTGAACCGCTTCGTTTGAAGTATGAAACCACTGAATTGCTTCGTTTGATTAACAAAAACATTGAACAGCAAACTCATGTGCCTCGTCCTCCTTCTTATCGAGTAGCGTTTAATCAATCCGGAAATCGTTACGAATTCAAATATAACTCCATCAAAATGGGCGATGTGATGTCTTCTATAGTATCATTTGCATACCCGAACACTATAGAGCCATATATTGGTGTTCCTGACGTATTCCTTCGTAAAATCGTTGAGAATCTCAATGCAACGGTCAGTAGTATTAATACATAATTTTACTGATTCCGATTTCGGTTTATTTCATCAAATGTCACATTTTGTTGTTTCTTTAAAATCAAAATATTTCAGTTTGATTCATCAGAGAATAAATATAAGGTACAATGTAAGGGATCTGTCCCTTATGATACATACCAACCATTCGAGATATCCACCGATGGTAATACTTACGTCGTTCCGCCACAACATTTCATAATCAAACATAATGTATGTTCCTATTTTTTTCTAATCTAATTGTCAAAAAACTCTTCTCTCATCAATGTTATCTGGAAAGAATATTGCAAAATTAATATTCCAGCCGAACGATACGCTATGCGATCTTGCGCTCAGAAAAAGTGAAAAAACTATTTACACTTTGTATGTGTCTGGGATACCAGTCGATTTATATAAAGATAATGATCCAAACATAGTTGTGCTTGGAATACCATTCTTCCATCAATATTGTCTTACGTTGAAACCACGTGATTATAATATTAATTTCGCACCGATAATTTAATTCAAATTGTACTCACTAAATTTGTTTTCAACAGAAATCGATGAAATTTAGCTGTTATTGTTAATTGATTAAATTGATGGAATAAATAATTTCGAATTATATTATCATTGATGCAATTTCTATACATTTTTTAGAGGCACATCTTCAATGAGTTGTCGAAGAATATGAAATTATTCATAATGTAGAAAATGCATGCATAAATACATTGAAATGATCAAAGCCTGTTGCAAATTCAATAACGCTAGAATATTCCAACCGAATTTGTGCAGTGATTTTAGAGAAAGTATTATCTTTCTTAGCAAGTATATTTCGTCTCCAAAAATTGAAATACACAAATATTTTCGACTTCATTCTTAACTAATATTTCAGATATAACTGCGACATGCATCACTAATCATAAGCTGGTAGAATAAATCTTAAGCTGGTCAAACGTACTGATAATGTGTAACGAAATGAAAAAATCTTTGGAAAAAATACCTTTCAAACTTTCTCTTTTCACAAAATATAAAAATAAAATAATTTCAGTTTCATTTTGATTTATTTTGTTTCATACAAATATTTTTCATTCCAAAATATTACTGTCTGTCACTAATTTATTTCACTTCTCATTTCAAAGATTTTGAATAAGCGATTCTTTTCTTTTGCATTTTACGTTAATTTTTCATATTCAATTGAAATGAAAATAAAAGACAAATCGTTATCAGTACGTTTGATAAATGTTAAGTTATGCTAAGTGATTACTATTACTATTAATTAAATTAAAATAATAGTAGGAAAAGAAAATTATTGTAAATTTATATGTTTCACATCCTTGCAGCCTTATATTTCGCTATAACTTACGTACATTTGATTATATGTAAATTAAATAATAGAAATAGTCCAATCACTATTTTTAATTTTAAAAAGTAAAATGTGACAGGTAGATTTAGCTAATTAATCGTTTAGCAATCACATCTTATATTATTGAATTCGATTTAATTGATCGATATTTTCTATTGACAATTTGCAATTAGCAAGCAGAACATTGAATACAATCATTTTTTATCAGTTAAACAAATTGATTAATATCTCATATCAGTTAGCAACAATTGATTAGATTTTCAATCTCTTAAATACATTCAATTTTCATAGGTTATGAAAATATTAGGTAAAGATTATTATTATCTTTGATAAAGTTTATTATTGATTTCATATATAAATCAAGCAATTTCATAAAAGCAAAATAATTAATTTTAATTTAATTAACAGACTTTAATGTTAGCTCATTCTGTTAGCGATACAATTAAATATTATTTTGTTTAATTAAAATCAAATTATTATTAAGAAGCGAAAAACAAAAAAATTTTGAGAACTCTCTGAAATACTTTCATATCAGTGAAACAAAAAATTCGACATTTGCAGAAATAAAGATGAAAAATTAATTCTAAAATGTCATTTTCAATTTGAATAAAATTTTCGATCAATTTTGCAACGATAAATAGTTGTAAATAAAATTTTGCAACGCTTTGATTAAATCTTTGATTAAATAAAGCAAAGATTAAATCATTTTAGAATTTTTAATTTTTGATAGCATACTTCGACAAGCATTAAATATCATTCATTAAATGTAATCTCTTTCTTTGGATAACGATATCCTACAAATGATACTACGCTTAACCTATGACTAGTAGTGCTGATAGAGTGATGATAACGCTTATCCGTTATAAATTAAAACATTGAAAACTCATATTATTTAACTTACAATAATTATCTTTCAGGAAAACTATGGTTTTTCCCGTTGAAGAGAAAAGAAGGCGAAGTCAGTTTTGTTTAATTGAAATAAGTATTCCGCATTCCGTAATTGAAATAAGTAATTCTGGATAGCATTCCGTATTGCGTAAAAATTGCATATGTTAATCTTACAAATTACTTGTATTTTAATGAATTAAAATCGATATCAAATTGTTGATGTAATAATGATATCTTTCATTTGAATTATTAATTATGGTAAACATATCATGATTATCTGAAAAAATATTAACTTCAATGATTTCAATTCAATATCAATCCAACTTTTACCATTTCAAAAATTTTGATTATTCAATATTATAATATAAAATCATTGCCATACTAAAATCTACCTAAAATAATCACCTGCGAAATTGCAATGCAATTTTAATTCGGCAAACATATAATCCAACGAATACTAATTCTACAACAATGCAAATACTATGGATGAATTGGACTTAAAATGTTCAATATAGAAGCATAGGCAATTCAAACTAAGCGTTATTGTCCTCAAATCGACAAAGGTACTGTTACTTCATTTTCATCAACGAAAATCACAACTTGCTGTTGTGATGAAATTCGATTCATATTACTCGCTGAAGTCAATTCATCGGATTTCTTTTAAATAAATTTCAACGACATAAGACTGACTATGCTATTGCACTGAAATATAAAAATGTCTTCTGTTTTCCTTTCAATTAAAGGGAGTAACAACGCAAGAAATTGATACTTGTACTTGATACTGTAATGCTTAAAGTTATGTGATATACAAAATCGAAACTGAGAAAAAATTTTAACTGTCAGTAAGCGCGGCTAAATTATACTGTAAAATGACATTTATCATAAATAATTCAATCGTTAATGATAATTTTATCGTAAGTGTTAAATTAAATTGTAAAATGATAATTCTATTCTAAATGAGAAGTTAGACAAAATGTTAGTAATGAAATTAAGACAGTTAGATTAGTTTTAAATGAAATTTGATTCCTCAATTTTAAAGCTTTAACGATAATAAGCTAATAAAATCAGTTTCCGATCTCATAAGCAACAAAATGATGCAGAGGTGTCTTTCAATTTAAATGTTCTTCCGAAAACCCCCGTGAGATCTACGATTAACAAAAGCTCCTACTCTGATGATAACTTTTAATTCTTGAATAATATTTAAGTTAGAAATTTGGATTCTTCAAAAGACAGCTTCATAGCAACCAAAAATAATCATTATATGGATTCTTTAAAAGACACTTAGTTCGATAAGAGATATTAGATGTCAGGTAATATATCTATAGAGATGCCAGCACATATATGTTAAGCACGAAATGTTCGCACATTTTTGTCCTTTGACTTATTTAATCCAATTCTAGATAGAAAAATGAGAGATGCACTAATCAATTGGGCAATTATCTTTTGTTGTCTTCAAGCGACATCGATATTTGCTGAGCATCAAATTGAATTACATCCCGTTTATAGCAAATCAAACGTATGTTAATTATTTCTATCATTTTTCTCTCAACGAGGATTAAAATTAATTGAGATAAATTTCATTGTTCATAATTTCGATAATAATCTTTTTAGCAACATACCGGATATGCTGCAAAGGTGATGATCGGTGAACCGAAAAAGGAATTCTCTCTTCTTCTGGATACTGTTACCAGTTTTCTTTGGGTTTTCCCTCCAACATTTGCGTACGTTTGGCTTTACCAAAATTTTTTCTTTCATATATTCCTTATATCCAGAAATGAGTTATGACTTGGAGAAAACATTCCAAAATTTATCATAAAAACAGAACAAGAAATTTTCGAATTCCGAATATGAAGTTTATCAATAAATTCATCTGTTAAAATTTCCTCAGATCGTTTTTCTCAAATGGCTCATGGGAAACGGCGACGAGAATGCCGGGTTACTCATCTTCACAATCGCAAACAGTGAATAGAACTAATTATATTCATCTAGATCAAATTTACGATTCCAGAAAAGTTACAATGACTCAGTTTACGGATAACATTTCGGTACTCTTTCTCGATTGCCTTTTGCTAATTTATGGATAACAGATATCAAAAATTGGTATTACTTAATTAATTTCATTTGAAACTAATAGTTTTCTCCTCGATCAAAATTACGATTCCAGAAAAGTTACAATGATCCAATTTACGGATGACATTTCGGTATTCCTTCCCAATTGTTTTTTGCTAGTTTATGGATAACAGATATCAGAACTGATATTACTCAATTAATTTCATTTCAGTTAACGTCAAGAAATGTAGCAGAAGTATTTTGCTAATTCACATAACGAAAATGATATATTTTTGGGTGGGACTATTTGGAAATAGTATACTTATTTGGAAATAGTCCCAGCCAAAAATATATCATTTTCGCAATTTCAACTAAAAATTTGCGAATGTTTTTTGCAGTTTAATACATTAAATGGAACACACGTCGATTTCCTAAGTTCTCCATTCTGTGTAACAAGAACCGTGCAATGGCGTAAATTTGACGATTATCAAAAAATCGATGGTATGCTCGGTTTATCAACGTTGCATGTTTTCGGCGCTCCATTTGGAATTCCTAGCTACTCTTTCTCCTGCCAATCGATTGCGGATAATCCGATAAGGAGGGCTATTCGGAATTATGAACTGCAACCGGTTATTACCATTGCATTGCCACCATTGGTAAGGGAACTGTTTCGATCATATTTATGCAATTTGAAAGAAATAATTAATACCTGAAAGATTGCTACTTACCCTGAAGAAAAATTTTTATTATTTTCCGTCTTATTATTGGCTAAATTTCTCACGAATTTGCAATTAGCGCATAACATCATTTTTCCAACTTCTTTTGAACTTTTCTTAATGCCACTGTCACTTATGATTGAACAGAATAACATTGAAAATATAGGATTCTAAGAAGAAAGCGATGTTGACGTTTGGTGGACGTAATAACCAATCATGCGATTTGAATTATGAAACCACTGAACCGCTTCGTTTGAAGTATGAAACCACTGAATTGCTTCGTTTGATTAATGAAAACATTGAACTTCATTCTCGTGTGCCTCTTCCTCCTTTACATCATATACTGTCAAATCGATCCGGAAATCATTACGAATTCGAATATAACTCCATCAAAATGGGCGATGTGATGTCTTCTATAGTATCATTTGCATATCCGAACACTATAGAGCCATATATTGGTGTTCCTGACGTATTCCTTCGTAAAATCGTTGAGAATCTCAATGCAACGGTCAGTAGTATTAATACATAATTTTACTGATTCCGATTTCGGTTTATTTCATCAAATGTCACATTTTGTTGTTTCTTTAAAATCAAAATATTTCAGTTTGATTCATCAGAGAACAAATATAAGGTACAATGTAAAGGATCCGTCGCTTATGATACATATCAACCTTTCGAGATATCCACCGATAGTAATACTTACGTCGTTCCGCCACAACATTTCATAATCAAACATAATGTATGTTCCTATTCTTCTCTAATCTAATAAAATATCCTAATAGGAAATGAGAAAAACAGAAGCGCTGGGCTCCATTTCATTTACATTATCCTTAAAAGTATTTCTATAATAATTCGTAGCCACATGTTAATCGAAATTTATTACAAGACCAGTAGTTATCGTTGTTGTCTATTCTTTAATTTAACTTCTAAATGATAAAAAACGCTCCTCTCTCATCGATATTATCCAGAAGGAATGTCGTAAAAATTAATATTGTAGCCGGACGATATATTATGCGAACTTGCGTTCAGAAGGAATGAAAGAATTATTTACGCTTTATATGCTTCTAATAATCTAGTCGAACAATATAAAGGTAATGATCGATATGCAGTTATGCTTGGAATACCATTCTTCCACCAATACTGCGTTACGTTGAAACCACGTGATTATAATATTAATTTCGCACCGATAATTTAGTTCAAATTGTACTCACTAAATTTGTTTTCAACGGGCACCGATGAAGTTTAATTGTTACTGTTAATTGATTAAATTAATGAAATAAATAATTTTAAAGTATATCACCATCGATGCAATTTTTGTGCATTTTTTAAAGGCACATCTTCAATAAGAGAAATAAGTTTCATTGAAGAAAATTTATTCATAAATATATTGAAATGATCAAAGCTCGACATATTTTAATAATTTTTTAATTCAGTTAAAATAGTTGGAGGATATTTTAATTGAACCGATTGGAAAAACTGATTTGTTTATTAATCTCGAAATTATGATACTATTGATTATTCAATTAAACGTAAAGCTATCCACTAGAATTTAATAGAAATTAAGTTCATATAAAACGATTGAATCGAAATGTTATAAAGTTTCTTCATTTCAGCTTTTTTCAATATCTCTAATCGTCAAAAAGTATGTATTCAAAAATCTCATCTTTGACTTAATGAAATTGAATAGGATTTTTGAATTAATCTTGCAAGCTCAATTTGTTGTAAACAAAAATTTGCAACAAGAATGCCTCGAAGATATTTTTATTTCAAAAAAGTGGGTCAAACACTATCGTTAACAAGGGCTGTCAATGTACTTAATGATTATATGATAATGTTAAAATTGATAGAAAAAGAACAGTCTCATGTTGAATTAAAATTAAACATAATGATAACTATAAATGAATTCAGTAAAATGAATGATCGATTTGATTTTCAAATAAATTGCCATCAAAAATACATTATAAAATTGAAAAGATATGATTGATCACATAGAGCAAAATACCCATACGTATTTTCGTATTAATAATAATAATTGCTATATTACTATTATTCTGTTATATATTACTATTAATAATTATTATGCAAAATATAGCCATTTCGATTCATGTTAATTAAAATAAATTGTTATCAAAAATTAGAAGTTCTATAGTGTCATTTTCATCAACAATGAATTGTTTTCGAATTATACAACACTTTATTTTCTTCTATTTGGTTTCTCTGATTTCTATGGAATACTATCCGATAAGATTACTTCAATTAAACAAAACTGACTTCGCCTACGTTCTATTTTTCTGTGAAAAGAAAAGTTTCAAAGGCATTTTTATATGTGAAATGTTAGTTAGCAATGAAGTCGAATTATATTTGTGTATTTCAATTTTTGAAGCCGAAATATATTAACGAGGAAAGATAATACTTTCTCTGAAATTACTGCACAAATTCGGTAAGAATATTCTGGCATTGTTGCATTTGCGACAGACTTTGTTCATTTCAATGTATTTATGCATGCATTTTCTTCAATAAGATTAATTTCATGTCTTTCGATTACTCATTTGAAAATTTGCCTTTAAAAAACATATCGATGCAAAAGTAATTCAAAGTTATTTATTCCATCAATTTAATCATAACAGTAACAGCTAAATTTCATTAGCTAAAGGTTTCCGTTGAAAACAAACTTAGTGAGTACAATTTGAATTAAATTATCGGTGAGAAATTAATATTATAATCACGTGGTTTCAACGTAAGACAATATTGATGGAAGAATGGTATTCCAAGCATAACTACGTTTGGATCATTATCTTCATATAATTCGACTGGTTTTCCGGACACATATAAAGTGTAAATAGTTCTTTCACTCTTTCTGAACGCAAGCTCGCATAGGGTATCGTTCGGCTGGAATATTAATTTTTCAATATTCTTTCCGGATAGCATTGATGAGAGAGGAGTTTTATGACCATTTAGAGATACCAAATTAAAGAATACACAACAACAACTGATGGTACTGTAATAAAATTCGATTATCATATGGCCATGAAATAGAATAGAATATATTTGAGGATAATGCAAATATGAAATGGAGCCCAGCGCTTTTGTCTTTCTCATCTCCTATTGGGATATTTCATTAGATTAGAGAAGAATAGGAACATACATTATGTTTGATTATGAAATGTTGTGGCGGAACGACGTAAGTATTACCATCGGTGGATATCTCGAAAGGTTGATATGTATCATAAGAGACGGATCCCTTACATTGTACCTTATATTTGTTCTCTGATGAATCAAACTGAAATATTTTGATTTTAAAGAAACAACAAAATGTGACATTTGATGAAATAAACCGAAATAGACCGAAAAAAAAATTAAAGAAACAAGAATCAGTAAAATTATGTATTAATACTACTGACCGTTGCATTGAGATTCCCAACGATTTTACGAAGGAATTCGTCAGGAACACCGATATATGGCCCAATAGTATTCGGATATGCAAATGATACGACGGAAGACATTACATCGCCCATTTTGATGAAGTTATATTTGAATTCGTAACGATTTCCCGATTGATTAGACGCTATTTGATAAAGAGGAGGAAGAGGCACATGAATCTGCCTCACAATGTTTTCATTAATCAAACGAAGCAATTCAGTGGTTTCACGCTTCAAACGAAGCGGTTCTGTGGTTTCATAATTCAAATCGCATGATTGGTTATTACGTCCACCAAGCGTTAACATCGCTTTCTTCTTAGAATCCTATATTTTCACTGTTATTGTGTTCAATCGTAACTTACGGTGACATTTAGGAAAGTTCTAGAAGTTGGAAAAAATAATATCACGCGCTAATTGCAAATTCGCGAGAAATTTAGCCAATGTAAGACGGAAAATGACAAAAATTTTTCTTCAGGTAAATAGTTATCTTTCAGGTATTAATTATTCGTTTTCCAATCAATTTGCATAAATATGATCGAAACAGTTCCCTCACCAATGGTGGCAATGCAATGGTAATAGCTGGATGCAGTAGATAATTCCGAATAGCTCTCCTTATTGGATTGTCTAAAACCGATTGGCCGGAGAAAGACTGGCTAGAAGCTTCAAATGGAGAGCCAAAAACATGCAACGTTGATAAACCGAGTACACCATCGATTTTTTGATAATCAAATTCGGGCCATTGCAATGCACTTATTGCACAAAATTGATAACTTGTGAAATCTGCGCGTGTTCCATCTAATAAATTAAACTGAAAAAATAATTTCTCAAAATCTTAGTTGATATTACGAAAATAATATATTCTTGTATAGAATTATTGGAAAGTATCGTTATTATTAAGAGGTGAATTAGGCAGGACACTATCGTTACAATCTTTGACCTTTAATGAAGTGAAATTAATTGAGTAATAACAGTTTTGTTATGTTATCCATAAATTAGTAAAAAACAATCAGAGAAAGAGTACCGAAATATTATCCGTAAATATGCTAAGTGCAAGTCTTCTGGAACCGTAAACGTGATCTAAGTGAATTCGATTAGCTTCATTAAAGGTTTGCGATGCGGAATATGAGTAAGCAGGCTTTTTTATCAAAAGAGTTCCCGAGCCGTTCGAGAAAGATAACCTGACGAAAATTTAACGTATAATAGTTGAAAATTTTCGCATTCGAATTTTAATGATCTCGCCTTACTCTGTTTTAATAATAAATTTTGGAATATTTTCTGCAAGTCATAACTTATTTCAAGACATTTGGATGATGAAAAAAGCAGAAAAGCTAAACATACATAGACACAGGGCGGAAAACCCAAAGAAAACTGGTAACAGTATCCAAAAGTAGAGAGAACTCTTTTTTCGGTTCACCGATCAACACCTTTATAGTATATCCGGTATGTTTCTAAAAGGTATTATCAAACATGTGAACAATGAAATTTACCTCAATTAATTTAATTCTTATCGACAGGAAAATGATACAAAGATTTAACTAACGTACGTTTGATTTGCTATAAACGGGATGTAATTCAACTTGGTCCTCCGCAAGTATTGATGCCGCTTGAAGGTAACAAAAGATAATTGCCAGATTGATTAGCGTATCTCTCATCTTTTCGTCTCGTACTGGAGTGAAAAGATCTAATGACAAAAATGTACAAACATTTCGTATTTAACACAATATATGTATGGTAGCATCTCTATAGACATTGCTTGACGTGTAATTGATTCTTATCAAACTGCCGTTTAAGGAATCCATATAATGATAATTGCTGATTGCTATCAAACTGTCTTTCAAAGAATCCAAATTTCTAACTTAACTATGATTCAAGTAATTGAAGGTTATCATCAGAGTAGGAGCTTCTGTTAATCGTAGATCTCATGGAGGAGTTTTTGGAAGAACATTCAAATTGAAAGACACCTCTGTATCATTTTGTTGCTTATGAGATCGGAAACTGATTTTATTAGCTTATTATCGTTAAAGCTTTAAAATTGAGGAATCAAATTTCATTTAAAACTAATCTAACTGTCTTAATTTCATTACTAACATTTTGTCTAACTTCTCATTTAGAATAGAATTATCATTTTACAATTTAATTTAGCACTTACGATAAAATTATCATTAACGATTGAATTATTTATGATAATTGTCATTTTACAGTATAATTTAGCCGCGCTTACTGACAGTTAAAAATTTTTCTCAGCTTCTATTTTGTATATCACATAACTTTAATCAATAAATCAATTTCTAATTCCTGAAAATTTCTCGACCATATTGGTTGTTGGCTGATTGATCATTTCTTCCAATTACTTCCTATGAACTTATTAATACTTACAGTATCAAGCATCATCAACTTCTTGTGTTGTTACTTCCTGTAGTTGAAAGGAAAACTGAAGACATTTGTATAATTCAGCACAATAATACAATCATTCTAATATTTATAAAACCTTTTTAAAAAAACCCGGAATCCGATAAATTGACTTCAAAAAATAATATGAATCGAATTTCATCACAGAAGCAGTAGGTTGTGATTTTCGTTGAAAATATGAACTAACGGTATCTTTGTTGATTTGAGTACAATAAAGCTTGGCTTGAATTGCCTATGCTTCTATATTGAGCATTTTCAAATCAATTCATTCATGATATTTGCATTGTTGTAGAATTAGTGTAGTGTTCTTTAGACTATGTGCTCATCGAAATAAATTTGCGTATAAAGTTTGGAAAATGATTATTACAGGTAGATTTTAACACGACAATGATTCATACTGTAAAATCGTTTGTTTAACATGCAATAGCAATAAAAATGAATTGTTGCATTGATTGAATTGATAAATATCTCTAAAATTTGTGAGGGAATTTTCCGAAAAGAAAGAGAAATTTAATTTAGATAACAGTAGTTAATTATTGGGTGATAAATGCATTTATTAATATAGTATTGATTAATTAGATTTTCCAAACAATAAAAGTTAAATTAATAATTAATTGAAATCGTTGAAATCAATACTTTTTGGCTCTATCAAATTTTGAATGTATTTTACTATTTTAATGTCCATTGTTTTACCTGATTTTTATGATAAATAAAATTTTTTTTCATTGATCTTCCAACTACCAAACAAAATTTCAAAAATGTGTCAAATATTTCTATTTAATGTGACAATTGTGATATTTACTTTATATTTCCATAAAACACACTTATGTAAACACACCTATGTAAACAATATCATTTTTGGCTTGCCGCTATCATTTAAGAAACAATTTAAGCCAAACGTTGTTATCCTCTAATCAACAACGGTATTGTTAGCTCAATTCTGATTGTTTTAATTAAATGAAAATAATCTTTGGAAGCTTCAGGTATATCATTGGAATGCTTCGCGTCATTATGGTTAGCTAGATGTGAGAGAGAGAGAGAGAGAGATTGCAAGTTCAGGAAAGATCATCAATGGGAGAGTGATCTGTAAATTAATCTCTTGCAAAATATCCGCGAAATGCCGGAATCATATTATCATAAATTACATTCAACAATAAATGCATTACATTGAAAAATTCCTTTCCTCAATACCACTCATTCTTTAGCCAAAAACAAAAGAGAAGCATTTTCACTTTTTTATGTTTTGTTGACGGCGCTAATTAAACAAATTATAATTCGATAAATTTGTCAATTTTTTGTTCGTTGTCAAAATTAACGCTTTTTGAACTTATATAAACAATTGCTAATTAAAAGTACCACACATTAAAAGGTAATTAAAATTCGTTCATTCCCTTTAAATCCATAAAAATCACAAATTCGTTCTTTTTTTTTAAGAAAACGGAAAATAAAAAACGGCAAATTAAAACGGCAAATATTTTAGATGTCAACTTCTTCCCTTTTTCAAATGAAATCATTTTTTTCCGTTTCCTCATTCTTGAATTGATCATTGAATATATAATAATATTCTGTTTATTTATTTATGTTTATTTATTTATGTATTTATAATTCATATTATTTATATTTATATTATATATATAAATTTAAATTCATATTTTTATTACATTTATATAAATTTATATTTATATTATTTATGTTTATAAATTATTTTTAATGTTTTTATGTATTTATAATATATTTATTTATTTATCTGTTTACTAATTCTATTATTGCTTTGTTTACTTATACCTTTTATATATTATAATTCATGTGTAACTCTCTTCATTGATACAATTGTTTATTTATTATTGTTTTTTTAATTAATCGTCAATGAACAAAGTAACTAAACAAATTACCACTTTTATAAAAAACAAAAGAATTGGAGAGCATTCACCACCAATTAATCAATTACTCTTAGTTAAATTGGATTTTTCCTTCTTTTTGGAGAAAGCTCTGACAAATTTCGGTGATATCCATCAATTCAATAAATACGACAAATACATTTTTATTGCTTTTGCATATTAAACGAATAAAATTGCAATATGAAGCATTGTCATATTAATCTACCTGTAATAATCACTTGCTAAAGATAATGCAATTTTATTCCGACAAACACATAATCCAAAGAACACTAATACTACAACAATGCAAATATCATGAATGAATTGGTCTAAAAATGCTCTATACAGAAGTAGAGCTATCATTTAACAGACAATTCAAGCAAAACTTTTTCATCCTGAAATCAAAGGTATCGATAATTCAATTTTATCAACGAAAACCACAACTCACAACATGTTGCTGTGAAGAAATTCGATTCATTATTCATTCAAGTCAACTTATCGGATTTTGGGTTTTTCTTAAATGGTTCATAGATATTAGATATTATAAAAATGTCTTCAGTTTTCCTTTCGACTACAGGAAGTAACAATACAAGAATTTGATGGTACTTGGTACTGTTAGTATCAGTAAGCTCATAGGAAGTAATTTAAAGAATGATCAATCAACAAATAGTCAATAAGGCCTAGAAGCTTTGAGATATTAGAAATTGATTTATTGATTTAAGCTATGTGATATACAAAATAGAAGCTGAAAAAAATTCTTAACTGTTAGTAAGCGCTGCTAAATTATATTACAACGATGATAATTCTATCGTAAATGAGAAGTTAGACAAAATATTAGTAATGAAATTAAGACAGTTAGACTGGCTTTAAATGAAATTTGATTCCTCAATTTTAAAGCTTTAATGATAATAAGCTAATAAAATCTGTTTCTGATCTCATACACAACAAAATGACACAGAGGTGTTATTCAATTTGAATGTTCTTCCAAAAACTCCCCCGTGGGATCTACGACAAACAGAAGCTGCTACTCTGATAATCACTTTCAATTACTTGAATTATATTTAAGTTAGAAATTTGCATTCCTCAAAAAACAGCTTGATAGCAATCAGCAATTTTCACTATATGGATTCTTTAAAAAGCAGTTTGAAAGGAATCAATAGTGATCACAACGTGACAGATGCTATATCCATAGAGATGCCAGCACATATAACATGTTAAACACGAAATGTTCGTGCATTTTTATCCTTTGACCTATTCGATCCAATTCTAGACAGGAAGATGAGAGATACGCTAATCAATTTGGCAATTATCTTTTATTGTCTTCAAGCGGCACCGATATTTGCTGAGCATCAAATTGAATTACATCCCGTTTATAGCAAATCAAACGTACGTTAATTATTTCTATCACTTTTCTCTCAACAAGGATTAAAATTAAATGAAGTGAATTTCATTATTTACAATTTCGATAATAATCTTTTTAGCAACATACCGGATATGCTGCAAAGGTGATGATCGGTGAACCGAAAAAGGAATTCTCTCTTCTTCTGGATACTGTTACCAGCTTTCTTTGGGTTTTTCCTCCAACATTTGCGTATGTTTGGCCTTACCAAATTTTTTTCTTTCATATATTCCTTATATCCAGAAATGAGTTATGACTTGGAGAAAACATTCCAAAATTTATCATAAAAACAGAGCAAGACGAAATTTTTAAATTTCGAACATGAAGTTTATCAATAAATTCATCTCTTAAAATTCCTTCAGATTACTATTCTCAAATGGCCTATGGGAAATGGCGACGAGAATGCCGGGTTACTCATCTTCACAATCGCAAACAGTGAATAGAACTAATTATATTCATCTAGATCAAATTTACGATTCCAGAAAAGTTACAATGACTCAGTTTACGGATAACATTTCGGTACTCTTTCCCGATTGCCTTTTGCTAATTTATGGATAACAGATATCAAAAATTGGTATTACTTAATTAATTTCATTTCAGTTCAACTCACTAAATGGAATACACGCCGATTTCCCAAGTTCTCCATTCTGTGAAGCAAGGATTTTGCAATGGCGTGAATTTGACGATTATCAAAAAATCGATGGTATGCTCGGTTTATCGACATTGCATGCTTTCGGCGCTCCATTCGGAATTCCTTGCTACTCTTTCTCCTGCCAATCGGTTGTGGATAATCCGACAAGGAGGGCTATCCGGAATTATGAATTGAAACCGGTTATTACCATTGCATTGCCGCCATTGGTAAGGAAAATGTTTCGATCACATTTATGCAATTTGATTGGAAAGCAAATAAATTAACAGCTGAGAGATTGCTACTTACTTGATGAAAAATTTCTGTTATTTTCCGCCTTATCATTGGCTAAATTTACCACGAATTTGCAATTAGTGCGTGGTATCATTGTTTCCAACTTCTAGAACTTTCCTAAATGCCACTATCAGCTATGATTGAACAGAACACATAATATTAATAACATTGAAAATATAGGATTCTGATAAAACAGCGATGTTAACGCTGGGTGGACGTAATAACCAATTATGCGATTTGAATTATGAAACCACTGAACTGCTTCGTTTGAAATATGAAGCCACTGAATTGCTTCGTTTGGTTAATGAAAACACTGAACCTCAATCTCGTGTGCCTCTTCCTCCCTCTCATCACATTGCGTCAAATCAATCTGGAAATCGTTACGAATTTAAATATAATTCCATCAAAATGGGCGATGTGATGTCTTCTGTTGTATCATTTGCTCATCTCAGCACTATTGAGCCATTTATCAGTGTACCTTATGAATTCCTCAGTAAAATCGTTACGAATCTCAATGCAACGGTCAGTTTTATTAATGCATAATTTTACTGATTCCGGTTTTAGTTTTTTTCTAAATGCTACATCTGTTGTTTCTTAGTAATCAAAATATTTCAGTTCGATTCATCAGAGAACAAATATAAGGTACAATGTAAGGGATCTGTCCCTTATGATATATATCAACCTTTCGAGATATCCACCGATAGTAATACTTACGTCGTTCCGCCACAACATTTCATAATCAAACATAATGTATGTTACTATTCTTTTCTAATCTAATGAAATATCCAAATAAAAAATGAGAAAAACATAAGCTAGCATTATCCTCAAAAATATTCTATCCTATTTCATAGCCATATGATAATCAAATTTTATTACAGTATCATCAGTTGTTGTTGTGTATTCTTTAATTTAGTATCTCTAGATGGTCATAGAACTCCTCTCTCATCAATGTTATCCGGAAAGAATATTGCAAAATTAATATTCCAGCCGAACGATACCCAATGCGAGCTTACGTTCAGAAAGAGTGAAAGAACTATTTATTCTTTATATGTGTCTGGAATACCAGTCGAAATATTTGAAGATAATGATCCAAACATAGTTGTGCTTGGAATACCATTCTTCCATCAATATTGCGTTACGTTGAAACCACATGATCATAATATTATTTTCGCACCGATAATTTGATTCAAATTAGGCTTCAATATTGAGCATTTTCAAAGGAATTTATTCATAGTATTTGCATTGTATTATTATTAGTATTCCAGAATTAGTAATCTTTGGACTATATATCTGCCGAATTAAAATTGCATTGTATTTTTGCAAGTGACTAGTACAGGTAGATTTTAGTATGACAATGATTCATGAATAGTATGGAAAAGCAATAAATATAAATTCATTGTATTAGTTGAATTAATAGTTGTCAGAGCATTCTCCAAATAGTAGGAAAATTTCTAGATAAGTTACAGTCATTGATTAATCGGTGTTAAATGTATTCGTTAATTTTATATTATAATATTGAGTAAACACAGTTTTTGAAATGGTGAAAGTTGGATTGATATTGAATTGAAATCACTGAAGTTAATATTTTCTCAGACAATCATAATATGTTTACATAATTAATAATTCAAGTGAAATATATCATTTCGAACACATCCTAATACTTAATTTAACATCTGTTATTTTCGTATTTTTGTTGTATACGAAATCTTTTTCATTGATTTTCCAACTATCAAACAACTTTCCAATAGGTGCCAACGGGTTTCTATCTGATGTGACAATTGTAATGTTAACTTAATCATATCAAATAATTCCTTCGCAAAACACACCTCTATAAAAGTATTGTCAGAAATTTCCATCATATCACTTAATGTTCACACATATTCATTTTCATTAAAATCAAAATAGAAATTTTCAATGGAGTAAAATTCTAATCAATATCAATGATAACAGAAATGATAATAACTTCAACGACTAATGTAAGAAAGAGAAGAATTATTTTATGC
Organism: Cercopithifilaria johnstoni; assembly: GCA_916381525.1. Lineage (NCBI taxonomy): Eukaryota > Metazoa > Nematoda > Chromadorea > Rhabditida > Onchocercidae > Cercopithifilaria > Cercopithifilaria johnstoni. The sequence continues at coordinate 46,715 of CAKAEH010001339.1, forward strand.
ATATATTCCACTTTGTAGAATTTAGTATCTCACATTGTTGAATTTATTTTCTTAAAGCTAAAAATTTCATAATATCAGATAGTACGCAAATATGATTAATTTATAGTATTCGAATAATTTTTTGGCAATTTTTTTTTAGATTGAAATCAAACTTAATTCCTATTTTTCTAATTATTATAAGAACTAATATCACTCCAAAAGATTTGTTTCAAAATATTTGGCACATAAAAATATCAAACTTAATCCTTACAATCTAACAGTTCGAGTGATATACCAACAACATTTGTTACCTGTGAAATAAAATAAAATTTGAAATACCGAAATGAATATGCTCCTAGGAAGCATTAAGTGTTAATTCAATTAAAGGTGATTTATTTGACAGCCCATCAACAAACTTATCATAAAAACAAGCATTTTCTCAGACAACTTCAATTTCGCTGATAGATTTCAACGCTCCACTCTCTTTTCTACGACAATAAACTTGCAGTCAATGAAATAACAGAAATTTTGGAGCGATATGGGCACAATTTAGTTGAATTTAAAAAATTCTAAATTCACTTTCTTCTTAAATTAAGCTTGCTTTAATTGTCGTTATTCCACGCACAATATATCCCTCAAATGAAAATTTAATTGTTTTAAATCAAAATTTAATTGTGTTAAATGAAATTTGAATTATTAGGAATGATAAAGGATAAGAATAAAACGGATACGATGAATCTCTCAATTCTCCCATTTACAGTGGGAAAGGAATTGACAACTTATACGACACTGTGAGAATATCTCACTCTCATTACTACGGCATGTAGCTTTCACTTTCTTTTCATCCTTTCCTCTCCACTTTTCACACTTCACTTTTACTCTAATTAACAATTAACACTTAATGGAACATTTTCCTACGACCACATCTATTCCTATATTTTTAGACAAATATCGTGAATATAACCATTCTGCGTTTAATCGTACTATGGGTATAATTGTTGTGAGTATATAATTGTTGAAGATAAAATATTGTCAGTCTGATTTTTAAAAGTTCAAAATTTCCATTGCGATTTTTTCTGTTATCATTAACGTATCATTAGGTATTATTACCTCTATCAGCAACTTTTTATTTCGAAACGTTGATGTTGTATTTATTTGGCTGTCTTTAACAGTAGTGTATTTAATATGTTTGTTAATAATAATAATTAATAATAATAGTAATTAATGATAACAACAATTAAAGATAATAATTATTGATGATAATAATAATTGATTATAACTGATAATAATAATTAATAATAATGATAAAATGTTAATGCTGTGATAAGTATGTTCATTTCCGTTATTTCATTGACTGCTAGTTATTTCCTATAGAAAAGAGAATGGAGTGAAAGTGGAGCGTTGAAATCTATCAGCGAAATTGAAGTTGTCTGAGGAAATGTTTGTTTTTGTGACATCTGATAAGTTTTGTGACATCTGATTGGATAAGTTTTTACACCTTTTAGTAACTATGTCATTATCATTTCAACGAAATGTTATTCGATATAATAAGTCAGATTTCGAATCATCTAACTCTACGTAAGTTCTATGATAGAAATGTGCTAATTATGAATACTATTTCTGATTGCTTTTTATTTTTCTGATACGTAAAATGATTTAACATACTTTTGCAGTACGTAAACATGAGATTAAAGATACGTGGATTGATTTACGTTATTTCTTGTCGCTGTTTTACCACTCTTTAAACTTGCTTCATGTCTCAGTAAATTATTCATATGAACATGATGCCATTTTCATTCCAATACATAAAATATCAATTTTTACCTTCAGTATTTGAAATTTGAATAAAATGTATAATAAATGAAGTTAGGCTTGATAATTGTTGGTGTGATAGAAGTTGGATGAAAGAATTGAAGGATTTACCGAATGATAACTTCTCAGCTATCAAAGCACTATTTAGAGTATCTTACAGACTCGACCATGCTAAACTTTTACCTGTAAAAGGTACGCTGGTTCAAGGAATTTTAAGAATTAGACCACAACAAGTTATTTTACAAAATTTTTGTTGATAATAAGCATAGATAAAAGTTTTGTTTTGATAATTAACAAAGGGAAACGTAATCCCATACGTTTCAGAAATATCACGTACAGCTGGTCCATCATTAGATTATTCTTATTCTTGCTTAAAATTAGAAAGGAAATCAATTGAGATTCTATTGATAGCGATTTGATCGTACAAGCGATGAAATTGCATCTGTTGACAAGTATCGCTGGCAAAGTGTGGAATTTGAAGCGCAATATTTATAGTACTATTTAGCATCAAAGATCAAAAAGAATTAAGTAAACAAGGAATCATTCTACCATAATTTGACAATGGAAACTAATAAATTATAATCGAAACAATCAACTGAATAAATGACAATGTTTACGGTAATTTGACAATTGTACTAACTTAACACTTAATTTTATAATTAATTGATCATTTTATAATTAATTGTTGGTCACTTTATGTTATTTATAATTATTGAAAAATAATCATTGTAATACAGATTTCGACAACACCAAAATAATTATTTCAACAAATTTATGTTAGTAAAGCCATTTCGACTTTCTGAACTAAAATTCATTGATATGAGAAATTTCGCATAATGCAATAATTTTATCACCAGATCTATATGAATTTTTCTGATCATTCATTCGATATCACTTTGATCATATCAATATTACCTTAACTGAACACTGATTAGTAAGTGACTGACGAGAAAATTTCGCATTAATTCGATATCATTTTACATCAGATCCGGTATCTGACAGTTTTTTTTCGTTATTATTGTCCCACTTTCTATTTCAATTATCAGATTTAAAACATTCGTTGCAAGGTATAACAAATATAGTGATCGATCGCATCATCATCGCTGTAATTTTATTTGATGTAAAATTTATTTTTAATCGATTGAAATGAATTCCTCGCATTTTAGAATGAATTAATTCTTTTATACGAGGAATTATTCTAAGATAATCTCTGATATAATTTATACAAAATTTCAAATTATTAAATTTCAATCTATAAGTTTTAGTTAATCTTTGCTTTTTATATAATCCATCACTTATTAGCTGTTAAGTCCTGTTATTTCAGGTAGCTGTAATGGATAAACTATATATTGTTGAATTTAGCAAAGTTTACTTTTTGTTTTTTTGAAATAATTTAAATTTTTTTTATATATTTTTTCTTTATATTAAATAAATTTTTTCTTTATATTAAAATATAAAATATAAAATAAATAAAATATAAAATATAAAATTAAAATATATAATTAAAAAATGATAAAATATAAAATGTTCAAATATTGGAAGATTCTTCTTGAATGTTTTTATTTTAAGTTTAATATATTTTATTATATTTTAATTTTATATTTTATATAATTTTATTTTGTATTTTAATTTAGCATGATATTTTAAGTTTAATTTGAAAAAAGTAAAATAAAACTTTGTAGCTTCCATATTTCTAATAAACTGTCACAAATGAAATGATTTCCTTTAGCAAATGAAACATCGCGCTGATTCATTGTTTATTAAATAAAGTACCATTTTGAAAATTCTCATTTAAATAGCCTTCAAAATCATTTCTAATAGTAAATATCACTAAATTCCATTAGCATTTTAATAACACATTATCAATTGTAATTTTCTTTTTGTTTATTTCAATGTCTAATTAGATTATCCATCAAAAAAAATAACCGATTATAAGTATGAAGAAAAATTGTATTTTAAATATCGTAAGAGATAGCATGAAAATTTTAAATGTAAAAATTTGAATTCAACAAAAAATTTGTCAGCTCATAAATTGCTAGTCAAATTATCTCAATATACTCATTTGAAGGATAAAAATTGAAAGCAATTTTCACTTCAAGATTTGAATTGTCTTCATTAAATATACTTCTTACCTGTCGCAGAAATAATACACTGACTTCTAAATAATTTTAACGCTAAAGTTATTTAATGACAATCTTAAAGTGAAAATAAAATTTATTTAATTTGCTCTTAATCCTTTGCTTATTAAATAAAAAAACAGGTAGAATATGAGAAACAATGAATTATATTTTTGATTATAATTACAGAAATAGTATAATTAGTAGGTGGCTATGTGTTAATTCGATTTAAAACAAATATGAAATAATTTATGGAATATCGCCGATATCATTCATTTTGATGAAATGTTTCTTTTTTTAGATAGCAATAACAATAATCAATTAAATGCAACGTATAGTATTGCATTATGATGATGGCATAACGTTAACTTATGTATACATGAAATTGCTGTTGACCTTATATATATTTGAAATTGTTGTTGACCTTATTGTATTATTGACTAATTCTACTGATGGATACCGCTGAGGTCAACTTCATTATAGCTCGTCATTGTTAAAAATTGTGCTCCCATCGAACGGCAAGATCATACTTGAAATTGGTGGCAATTTTTTGTTTCCCTTTTATTTGAAAAATTTATTATTTTATAGTTTAATCAGAGTTAGCATATTTAATTTTATATTATTTTTTATTTGATTATAACAGATGAAAAACACGATAATTTATCGATTAAAATATCTTATGAAATATTTACCAACAGGAATTCATATCGAATTTGCTGCACAAGAATTTCAACTTATCTCTTAATCGGAAATCGAATTTTCTTAAAAGACAATCCATTCTATCTGTTAGCTTATATTGGTACTCTTTTCGACAACTAAATTTTTTACCTTTTTCAAATTATCTCTCCGGCAACCAAATTTCATAAAAATAAGTTAATTTCTATTTTCTTTATATTCTATTTACGATTTAATACTCATCCTAAAAGTAGTATTAATTTCAAAGTTTATTTTTCACAGTGAAGTTTTTGCACATAAATGATTTGAAATATTTAAGACAGTTGCATTTTCAATTGGAAATAAAATATCTGATATAAAATAACGAAGGATGCACTCGAGACCTCAATGCACCATATGTTTTTCACCGATATCTTTTGATAAACTTTGGGCGCTATTTTGTGGTCACACATTTCATTTTCGTTGTGCACGAGAATGGCTAAAAGTATGGTTAAAATCATTTGCATATATTTTCAACTATTCCTTTCAATTTTAAATATTTCATGTTTTCAGTATTTCTTTCAATCATTCGCAGTTTACTCTCGGATATTATCCTTATCTTCACATTACTTCACAATAATTATATTAAATTAAGCTAAATGAAAAATTCATTCAGGAAATACGAAACGATATAATCATTCCGTTTAATTCATTCAGGAAATACGGAACGATATATTCGTTCCGTTTAATTCATTTAGAAAATACGGAACGATATAATCATTCCGTTTAATTCATTCAGGAAATACGGAACGATATATTTATTCCGTTTAATTCATTTAGAAAATACGGAACGATATAATCATTCCGTTTAATTCATTCAGGAAATACGGAACGATATATTCATTCCGTTCAAGTCATTCAGGAAATGCGAAACGATATATTCGTTCCGTTTAATTCATTTAGAAAATACGGAACGATATAATCATTCCGTTTAATTCATTCAGGAAATACGGAACGATATATTCATTCCGTTTAAGTCATTCAGGAAATACGAAACGATATATTTGTTCCGTTTAATTCATTCAGGAAGTGCGGAACGATATATTCATTCCGTTTAATTTATTCAGTAATTAAACTATTCATTTAATAGTTGAGTTAAACAATTTCTATTCATCAATAACTTATTTTTGTTCCAAATTTATTTGATAATTTGTTTTAAATTTCAGATTCGAATGCAATGCCCAATATGTCGGGAAAACGTGCAAAGAAAAGATTTAATAAAGTTAATACTGAAATTTATACGAAGGGTCGATAAGAATTGTTACAGGGAATTGAAACCATTCCAAGTGATTTTTCTCTTTGTTTAAATAATCCATTTTAGTATTAAAAAGGGGAGCAAGAAATATGAAATATAAATTATAGGAAATAATAGCTTTATTAAATATCCTGGAAATATCCTGAATTTTATTTCACCTTTTTTATCCCTTTTTTACTTTACTCTTAAATTTCTATCATTAATTTGAATTTTTTCATATTAATTACATTTCAGATAATTAAGAATAATTACATAACAGTTTGATTAAATATCCTGTAAAAATTGGTAATCAATATTTAAGTCTTTAAGATCTCCCGAACCATTTGTAATTATTTGACGGAAGCTATAGTGAACTTAAATAATAAAAAATATAGACTCTGATTAATTTGTTAATTAGAGATATGAACTATAAGAGTATTCGATTATAGCTGCCTTAACCGATTAATAAGTTTACTCATCAAATTCAGTAATATTAACATTTTAAAAGCATTTTGATGATTTAAAGATATTGAATGACAACGATGAAAATTATTTCATTTCCTTCGATAATTTCAAAGTTTACATTTTCAGTATGCCAATTTGCAATTGTTGAAGAACAATAAAACAACAGAAATACAATGCAATGTTTGTTTGAAGCAACTCGATTTAAAAAGTGTTGCCGCATTACGTTGCGGTCATATCTTTCATCTTCCGTGTATTTCACGTCACGTTGAAGTGAGTTAACAAACGAATAAGTAAATTTAAATTGAATAATTAAACCGATCCAATTAAAAAAAGGGAAGACTTGGATCAAGATAGAAAATTATAAATTCGCTTCAAATAATATGATTGAAAAGAAGATATGCTTTCAAAAATCGACGAATTATCATTCCTATCATTTGTTATCACAAGATATTATCATTTTATTCTTTTGTTTCCTTAATTTTAAGCAACGATATTTTCATGTTACTAATTAAGTTGGATAAAAATCGACGTGTTAATTTGACTTAATTCCAATTCGTATCAATGAACATTTAATCTATGAAATTTTTAATTGAGAAAAACTTTTATGAGAGAATTATAATATAATACAATTTAACAAATGAATTGCTTCCTTTTCATAATGATAAGATTTACTTTATGTTAATCTTCTAAATACAAATAAGTTCTTCTAATTACAATCTTCTAATTACAAATAAGTTAATCTTCTAAATTAACATTTTAGCAAATAATTTCAAATTAATTAAAATTTACTTCAAAATTTGCAGAGTAATCAAAAGTGCCGAATTTGTCATAAGAAAGCTGAAAAAAATGATATCATTCCGCAATTATTTTTTGACTTCAAACAGAAAGGCGAAAATAACTCTCAGGAAAATCCCGAGGAGGAATTCGACGATAATGATTCTGAAATGTAATATATTGATTTATTCGAAATTTCTCTAATTGATCCCGAACTTTATATCGCAAATTTTAAAATTAATAAAAAATATAAGATAGTAAAAGAGTGAAAAAGAAAGATTGATTAGTTCAGAAATTAAAACTATGAAAATTTGATTATCAATTTGAATAAGAATTTCTTTTTTAAATCTCGTTGTTAATAAAGTGCAACAATAAATTCCTCATTGATTTTATGTTACAAACCAACTTGATTACTATTAAATTTCATCACTTTGATAAAATTTGAAAATTAATTGATAAATCTAAGAATGATAAAAATGAATGTCATCACTCTTAATCAGTATGAAAACATTTTTTGAAATTCCTATTCAATTGATAAAATTTCTAAAATTTCAAGCTTTTTTTATATTTCAGGATGGATAGGGGTTATATGATTGGTCGTCGCCCGTGGTGCTTATCACTACGAGAACCCAATGTGTGTAAATTCAGTCGATTTTACTCGAATTTCACATAATTCGTTTTTTTTTTTTTTGTCGAATTGATAAAATGAACTTTGACATTAGTATGAATAATTTGTTTATTTTTAATATTCAAATTTCAAATTGGATGAGTTCATTTTGCAGCAATGTAAAACTTCTCGTTTGAAATTTTTTAATTTTTTTTTTTGCAAAAAGATAATTTCGTATTGTCTTTGTGAAATGAAATTAAAATTGAAGTTAGAATATGATATTATTGACGTTGTTTTAGTTTTAGAATAATTTAATTTTAGTTTATGGTAATTTTAAAATTTCAGCTTAATATTAGTAAATGATAATTTTTTTTCATCATTTTTTTGATAGCGAAAATGAATTATTTTGCTTTCCATTTTTCACATATGACGCAAATATGAAAAATTTTGATAAAAGTATTGTGCAACTTCAGATATCGTCTACTGGGCATCTGTCACACATCGAACATATGCGCCTAATTCCTTCTCTTCATCAATTAAAGCAGTTGCTTTTTAAATGAAACAAACATTCTGCACCTCACAATTAGTTATTGATGAAAAATTTATTTATGGTACGGTAAACAATAGCTATTAGTTGTATGCGGATCATGTTTTCTTAATTTTTAAGCGTATAAATCTGTGAAATTAAAATTCAGTTTTATTGCATAAAATTCCAGTAAAATAGAAAACCTTCAATTTTTAATGACTGAACTAAAAATTATTCCACAAGGTGAATTCATTTTGCTATTTCCATAATTCATTTTGCTAATAAACAGGTAATCGTAAACTTTTTGAAAATTGCAATGCATCTTTGAAATAGAATTCGATCGCATAATAAAAGTTTTATTGGTACGAATCTGCGAAAAAAAAAAGAATATCTCCAAAAAAATATGCGAAAATCGGAAAAGCATAGTGTTAAAGTAGCATTGACCACCACATTGACCATTGTCCAGCAAATATATTATAAAATCGATCAGTGGAATAATAATAACAAATAACATAAATCCAAAGTAGCATAAATCATAACATAAATGGTGAAATAGCATAAATAATAGATAGCATAAATTCAATATAAATCTTAAGAGAAAAAGACAAAAAATTGAAATTATTCGAAATTCAAATTTGATGACAAATTCAAGATTTTTTGATCGATATGCTATAGCACAAAATTTTTCTGAATAAACAAACTTTTATTATCAATTGTTAATTTTGCAAATTGGAGAGTACCACAGTTATCCTTATGAGAAAAATATAAAGACAGGTAATCAATCATATACAAACTGATAGACCTTTTTTTGAGTTTTTGTATTGATAGATTCAATGAATTCTTTTAATATAATACTACTCTTATTACAGCGCTTTAATTTTCACTATAAGCTGTCAGAATAAACTTTAAGCTAATCCTGGTGTTTTATTTGAAATAATATATGATAGTTATGAAGTATTAACAAAAGCATGATAATATGGATGTGTAAACAACAACAACATTTAACCTATCTCAACTGTAGAAGCAATCTACCCCTTACTAATTATAATTACATAATTTATTCTACACAAATTGTAGTTTCATCAAATTAAATTCTTCTCTGTAACAGCAAACTTTCTGTTTCTTAATTCAGAAACAGATTTTAAATAAAATTTTCTTTTAGTTTGATTTCTTATGAAGATTGCTATTAACAACTTCGATAGCTTCAAATGATTTTGAACTGTAAACAAATGTCTAATAGCTTAATGGTTTGCTTTTTAAAATAAAACACACTTATTTTATTGAAAATTATCTTTATATTTCCTGCTCTTATGATCATAAAGTAAACTGCTAGAAATTTTAATTTCTTCCACAAATCAAAACGGTTCATATTATATCCTTTCGAATATTATTATCACTGTACGTTTATTTTTGTCGAAGATAGTATAATACTGTAAGTTTATTGTACGTTCATTTTTGTAGAAGATAGTATAATACCGTAAGTTTATTGTGCGTTCATTTTTATACGTTTATCACCGTACTTTATTATTCCAGATTTATTTTTGTAGAAGACAATATAATATTGTATGCTAATGGTACGATCATTTTTGCAATTTATCACTACTGTATGTTTATTTTTAAATGTTGTAGAAGATAATATAATAAACTTAAATAGGAAAATTTTGATTTGAATGGAAATTTTGTAAATTCTTAAATTTGTAATCAAATTATGCAAATATATTTATTTAAATACATATAAATTAAAAATTCTTTGGAATTATGTTTATTTTTAACATTGTTTTTTCTACTACAACGTTGAATTCTTCCCCAATTGGATATTTCAGCATTAAAAATGTTTCGACGATTAAAGCAAAATGTGATGGTAAAGTTGGATATGGCAAAACAAACAGAGTTCGTTTACTCTTTGAAATCCTCCCAAGTAGAATAATCCCAATTAAATTTATTATCAAAAATGAATTGATCGGCATAATTCAAAGTTCGGATTGTTAGTAAGTAAATACTAACAAAGTAAATATTAAATTCTAAGTAAATACTTGATCATACTAATCTAATACACTCATAAGTGTTACTTAAAATAGCTAAATAATACGTTATCATAAAGCATTCAAAATTTGCTAATCAATTTTGTTCTACTTGATTGATAAAAATAATCAGTAAATAAATTTAAAATATATTAATTGAAATAGTTAAAAAGCTTTTAATCATTCTTTACGATCTATTTGTCAATCTTCAAATTTTGAAGATATTAACTTTTAATAAATTATTAACCAAAATTTCATTCTTTCTTTCATTTAACTTTATCAGAACTAATTATCATTGTTATCAAATCAATATAACATTGAAAGAATTAAGGTGATAACGAAGTATTTATATGTATACATAAGGCTCTTATCAATTGTGCCAAATTCAAATAAAAGCAAAATATTATTTAAGATTTCCAAATGATGTTACCCGTTCGATTACTTTCTGTGAACAGAGTAAATCGGATGTGGCAGCAATCGCTAAAGCTGTTGAATCGATGATTTCAAATTTCAAAGCTATCGGTATGACTCCTGCTGATTCAATAGCTAATACATGCGCTGGTTTGGCAGCTAAAACAAATGATAAAAAAGTAATGAAAATTTCATTTAATTACTGTAGAATTAATAACACTATAAAATCAGCATTAAACATCAATTATTAAATTGTTCGCTTTGTTTTCTTAATTACTTAAATTACATTTAATTATTACAGTTCAATGAAGTGATGAAAAGTGTTGAAGAAGCATTGGAAGAAATTGCAAAAACGGAACGTTTAACGGCTAAACAGGTAGATGATATAAGAAATTTTGATTTTGAAAATAAATGATTTAATAATAATTAGCTAAATGTGGTACTAGCTAAAGCTTGCTAAATCATNGAAGCATTGGAAGAAATTGCAAAAACGGAACGTTTAACGGCTAAACAGGTAGATGATATAAGAAATTTTGATTTTGAAAATAAATGATTTAATAATAATTAGCTAAATGTGGTACTAGCTAAAGCTTGCTAAATCATCGAGGCCAAATATTCTCTACCAAATATTTTTACATTTAAAATTTGAAAAGATAAAAAGCATTTGATAATATGCGAATAAATTAGTCTATGATAAGGAAGAAAATAAAATTAGCTAACATTTTTGCCATGATTTAATTTTTAAATATTTGAGGTAGAAGCAGAATTTCTTGATTCATGGACAAAAATATGGCTTAAAGAAAATTTAAAAAATTATCTCGAAGATATCAGTAAATTAAAAAAGCGACGTCTCGATAAAGATGGCTTATCTCAAGCAGCTGTTAAGTAAATTTTATATTTCTTTCGTTTATCACATTGTAAATTTAAAAGGAAGAAAGATTTAGTTTATTAATATAAAACAAATATTTAATATTCACATTAAATTGCTAATTCATTAATCGATAATTTCATATATGTATTTAATATTAACATTAAATTGCTAATTCATTAATAGATAATTTCATATATGTATTTAATATTAACATTAAATTGATAATTCATTAATCGATAATTTCATATTACAAAATTATAAATTTAATTTATAACAAAAATTAATTTAAGACATCCCGATGATGAAAGTAAACAACAAAAAAGTAAAGAAGCTAATGCATGTTATGATGAACAATTGTTGAAAGTTCGACAAAATATTCAACAATTTGCAACACATTATAAAAAAACAGCGGAAGCGGTACAAGAATTAATGAATATAATGGCAAATCATTTTGACAAATGCGCCAATATAGCAACTAAGCATTTAAAAAATGCTAAAAGTAGTTGAGAATTATAATATTGATTATTTGCATAACTACAATTTCTATCTTTATAATAAAATTAACATAATACATATATATCATATGAATGGAATGAGCTTATCTTACCAATTTATCTTATCAGTGCGTATCATTCGAGAAAGAAGAAAACAATGATAGCATGAAATGCTAATATCACTGAGAACAAAAGTTTAATCAAATTGTAAATAAATAAAAGCATACAACTTTTATCAATATAATAAAATTAACATAACATATATGTATCTTATGAATGGAATTGTACTTATCTTATCAGTGCGTATCATTTGAGGAAGAAGAAAACAGTGATAGCATGAAATGTTAATATTACTGAAAACAGAAGTTTAATCAAATTGCAAATAAATAAAAGTATTACATTAATGTTTTTAGCACCTCTAATTATTTAAATTTTTTATTAGTAAATAAAAGATTCTCATAACTAATTCAGGCCTTTGGATCGATATGTTTGTTTATTTTATTTTTGTACGAATATATTACATTTTCCTGAAATGTCTTACCTAATCTTATTCCTTCTTCTTTTTAATTCTAACTGCTTTAAACTTTATTTTCAAACTTGTTTGTAAAATTGGCGTGGAATTAATTGATCACTGATTCTCAAAGAAATTATAAAAGAAAATATGTGCATGACAAAAATTCAAACAAGTTCTAATTAGTTGTAAACAAAATAACGATTATCTATTTGTTTAATTAAAAATTACGTCATTTTATAAATATTAATAATTCCGAAAATATTTCTACAACAACCTATTCCACTATTATAATTCCATTTTGCCGGAGTGGTTCATTTTAAAATGTCCTAACCTGTGAAATCTATTATGAATTTTAGGATAGTAAAAAATCCTCATATTTTATTATTTATTATAGCAAATAATTGCTTCCTCAGTTATTATTACAAAAACAAAAATTGGTACGAATTTTATGGTAAAAGATATTTCCATATTTTATTGTTCATTATTGGTGCGAATTTTAGGATGTGAAATCAATATAAATTTAGGATAAAAAAAATTTCCATATTATTTGTTCTTCAATTATTATTACACCCTTTAATTATTATTACTATTTGTTCTTTAATTATTATTATTGCATGTTAATTATTATCTTTAATTATTATTAATTATTATTAACAAAATCATTTATTTAATGCTAACTTATTTGTTTCTCAATCTTTTTGTTGTGATTGAGATAAATGAATAAATTTCGATGAAACAAAAAACTTAAAATGCAACAGTGTTGTAAAACGTTGCAGAATTTTACTACTTTTGTTAAAAAAATCAAATTTCCTACTAATTTATTATTTATGCAATCTTTAATGTCAAATTAATTAAATTATTGTTTTATCATTATTATTACTTAGGTTATTTAAAAATGATTTAAACCCACTCACTATGAAATCAAAGTTGTACCGAATGGTTAATCTGAAAAATTAAAAAGCCTAAATAATCATAACGAATGAGCGATGACAATTTTCTTTCGCCACTGAAAATTCAAATTATTATGGGAGAAAATTTTCAGATGTCAACATACAAATTATCACATACTCCTATTATCATTATAATTTGCATAAATCTAATGATGGTATCCTGTCGTAAGATATCGAATGATATCACAGCAAGGTGATAATTTAAATTTTCAAATGTGAAATATAAATCTTTGATTTTTTCAAATATTAATAGAGGTAAAATTAAGCAATATATTATTGTGTTTGAAAATTTATGCATTTTTCTAGAAAACGAGAAAAGCGACAATTTTTTGGCAACTTTGCTAGCCTATCTGTTGGACCATATTTCAATCTAGCCTGGGGCGGAGGTCAAAGTGGTTGGTATGGCTATGGCCCATATAATTATGGCTATGGTCCTTATGATTATGGTTATGGCTGGGGAATGCCATGGCAATCATTTGGGCCTCGTTTTATGAGAAGGCGATTTTTGAGGAGGCGTTGGGGATTTAATGGCGGTTTTGGTGGTCCATGGTTTTTTGGTTGATGGATATCATTTGATTCATTTGTTGAAAATTGCAATTCGAAATGATGTAAAATTATTATTGCACAGATATTGCAATAAAATGTATAAAATGAAGCGATTATTTTGTATGGAAACTTTCCAAATATTTTATGCAACGATGAATATTTTTCAATTTTTAAAATATGAAATAAAGCTTAGCGTATTTCTACAATTTTCACTTACAACACAAAGTATCATTGATGTAATAAAATTAATCCGAAAAATCACCTATGGATAATATCCTTCTAAAAGTGATAACATTTGAAAGTTGTTGAAATAGTAGCTAAATGATTTGAAATATTACAAAATCATTTGTGTTTTTATCAGTATATTATCAGGACATAACTGATGAAAACATGTTTTGATAGATAAGTAACGAACATCGAAACCTGATTTATTTTATTTCACTATGTATTAAGCTTCAACGATTGAATTGCAAAAATTTGAAAATTTATTAAACAACAAGCTATTTACTAAATGTTATAAATAATTCCAATAGCTTTCATTCAAATAAACATAAAGCAAATAGTTGCAATTTAATTAATCTTTGTCTGTTTGATTTAAAACGAAATATTAGAAAAGGTAAATTCTTTTTTTTTCACATCTTTAATCATTTATGTTTACTTATTAATTAATAGGTATAATTATTTTTCTGTTAGTTCACCTTTATCACTATAAAAGTGATGAAATAAGGCACTGATAAAAAGGTCAAATAGCAATTATTTCATTATGAACTTTGCTTTATTTGATCGTTATATTAGCAAAATGTGATAGCAAATTAGATAGAATAATATACTGATAAATGATAATGCCCTTTTAATTTTACTAATTATCATTTTTCTATTTCATGCTGTAATTTTAATTTAAATTAGATAAATCCCCGATAAGAATACTTTGTAATAAATCCCATATAATTCTGATGAAAAAGAGGGAAGTGAATATCATTGATAATTATAGTATTTACTATTTGCTATATCTTAGATGGTTAAATGCAACAAATGGACTGTCCATCTATTGGTCGCATTGAATTTGCTGATTTGCTTAGAAGTCAATATGACAGAAATTCGGACAAGTGAAATTGACCGGTGAATACTTTCGCTTAATTCTTTGAGTGATCATTCTTTAGACAATGAAAGGAATTGGTGTCAGAAAGATTAGAAGAAAGAGAAGAAGGGAAAGAGAGAGAGAGAGAGATGCCATTTAAAAACATTCGTTTTTAATGATCGATTTAAATTTACACTACTATTTAATTAAATTTAAATTTATATTTCATTGGTTCCAATCCAAATGATTTCACTTAATTGATACCTTATCTTTTTTCATTATCAGTTAACAAAACTAATCATCAATTTGCAGATTTTTATGCATAGTTAATTTTACAGAGAGAAACGGCAAATGCATGCTTTGTCGATTGATCCATTTAGTTGGTTTCATGCTGGAGGATATGGAAGAAATTTCGGATATAATCGTTTTCTACGCCGGCGTCCATTAGTTATTAGACGATTTTGGCGTAGACGTTTTAGAATTGATGATGATTGGTGGTAGTAAGAGCAAAGGTCATTTTATGAAATCATATTTTCTGTGGTTAAAATTTAGACATATAATATTTGGTGAAACTTATCAAATACTAGTTTTTAATTATTCGAAAATTTTTATGTTATTTTCATGCTATCGGTATTCAAATTTTAATTCATAATGCCATAATAGTGCCTTAATTATGCATTTGTAATTAATAATTTTCATCTTTTCCTATTACGTTAATTATCATTAATTGGATAAAAGTTTCTAATGTATTTCGCGTCATATTTCCAATATTCACATCTTTCAATTACTCATTCAAAGTGTACCTTTAATAAATGTACAAAAATTGCAGTAAAGAAAAATGGTCAATTTGTAGGCATAATGTATTTAAAAATTAATAATGGTATAATTCAAAATTATTTATTCTATTAATTTAATCAATTAACAGCAACAATTAAATTCATTAGCAAAAACAAATGCAGTGAGTGTAATTTGAATTAAACGGGTCAGTGTAAAGTTAATACATTTATCACGTGGTTTCAACGTGATGCAATATTAATGGAAAAATAGTATTCCGAGTACAACCACCGAATGATATTCCAATTACAACCACGCCTTTATTAATACATTAACACGACTTCTGAACGCAAGTTCATATTGCGTATCGTTCGGTTGAAAAATTAATTTTCGCAATACCCTTTTCGGCGATCATCAATGGTAGGAATTTTTTTTCGATCATTTAAAAGGAAATAAATTAAAGAATAGATTGTAAGAATTATTGCTACCGAAGAAAAATTCGATTATCATTTATGGACGGCGCTTCATTTAATGGAAGTTGGCTGTCACTTCTAAATGTGAGACTATGAAATGGACCTGGCGCTTTTGTTTTTTTCACCTTTATTCAGATATTTCAGTAGATTGGAAAAGAATAGGAACATATATGTATATTATGTTTTGGCTCAACGACATTTTTGTTTTTATGTATGAGTTCATCCATTTTTGTTTTTATGGATGAATACGTCCGTAAAATGAATGAACTCATCCATAAAAACAAATATGTCGTTTTATCACGTGATTTCAGCGTAACACGACATTAATGAAGAAATGATATTTCGAGCATAACTATGTCTTTGTTAATTTCGAATAGTTCAAACGACCACTTCTAATCTACCATTTATTTCTTCATTATTATATCCATTTCAAAGACTTTTATATTGAAGAAAATATTTAATGAATTAAACCGAAAGTGAAATTAATAAAACTAAGCATAAATATATGATCAGTGCATTGAGATTTTATAGGAATTCATCGAGAACATCGATATACGGCTTATTAGAAGCAATTATTTTCAGGAATTTAGTAATGAACGTTGCGTTACTCATTTCGTTGAATAAAAATATTCGAAATCATAACGATTTCGGAATAAACAAACGGTTCATTCCTTTTACTGCTCAAATTGCACAATTTAATTGTGGCTTTAACAACAAGGCCTTAACACTTGTGTTTCGGCTTGTTAGAATTCCATATTATCACAAAAATTTGATATCCAAAAATGATGGTTATAATCATTCATGGATTGAGCTTCAGAAATTTAAACCGCGATCTATTACTACTTGACACTTTGAGGTTATTTGTCTAAAAACGATGTGTTTACTTTGTGATAATGTTTAGAAAATTTCTACATGATAAAAACAGAAGATATGTTATTGCAAATTTCCGGGAAATTTAACAAATGATTGTTAAATAAACGAATTAAAGGTTTGTCAACATAAATGCATTTGATTCATCTTCCGCATTCAATTATCCGATTCCTATTCAAATTCTGGATAAAATGCTAAAAATATGATCGATCGAAATGATTCTAAAAAAATGTCACCATAAGAATAGTTAGCTAAATTCTGATAACAATATATTAAATGATAAATATGCCGTTTGCTATCACAAAATCATTATTTCAAAATCAAAATCATTATTTCAAAATTTACGAAGTCATAAAATCATTATCACAGAACCAAAATCAGATTATAAAAATTTAAGAAAATATCGCTATAAGAATTGTTAGATTAATTCTGATAAGAATGTTAAATGCTAAATATACTGTTTTGTTATCACAAAATCATTATTTCTACATATATAATCACAAAATCATTATTTCTACATATATAATCAGAAAATCATTATTTCTACATATATAATCTTACTATTATTATTACATTTAATTTCAAATTATACAAATTTATTTAATATTTCAAATTTTTGAAATTTTATTATTTTCTTTAACAAAATTCGAAAGTTAAATTGTGTAAAAAATTTTACAAATTTTTCAAAGTGTTGTTCGTTTTTTTTCAAAATAGTTAAAAATTTCGTTATCGTTGAATTCGACGAATAGATTTTGATATTTTCATTTTTCTTTTAGTGCAATTTCGATTTTCCCTTTCGTTTGAAATCGTTGATATACTACGATATACGTTGTTATATTACGATGTGTAAACGAAAGCATTATCTATCACATGTAAAATTTTATTTAGAAATATTATAAAATAATCATTGTTTATCTTAAGGAAATTTAAATTAAGGCATTTAACATAAAGAGAAGGAAAGATTTGAATTTTAAAAAAATTTAAATTCAAAAATTTACACAAAAAGAAAAGGACAAAGGACAAAGTATTTTTAGTAATATCGCAAGTCATTAATTTCGCTTAGAAAATTCAATAAAACAAAAGCTATAAATTAAAAAATGCTTTCCGAAATGACACTTTCGGATAGATAGAAATCGATGCGTAAGAAATAATTGTTTCCTTACCGAATATTTTCATTGATATGCAATCAGTGATAATTGTAAACAAACAAAAAAAAAACCTATCATTTTTCTTGTCATGTTTTTAAGCCATTCCGGTTTAAAAGTAAATTTAAGCCATTCCGGTCTCAAAATAAACTTAAATCATTCCGGTTTAAAAATAAACCATTCAGGTCTCAGAATAAATTTAAATCATTCCGGTTTAAAAATAAATTTATGACAATCCGGTTTTAAAACAAATTTAAATCATTCCGGTCTAAAAACGAATTTAAGCCATTCCGGTTAAAAATGAATTTAAGCTATTCCGGTTTAAAAATAAATTTATGACAATCCGGTTTCAAAACAAATTTAAATCATTCCGGTCTAAAAACGAATTTAAGCCATTCCGGTTAAAAATGAATTTAAGCTATTCCGGTTTAAAAATAATAATTTGCATAAATTTCATAAATTTATTTCATTATCATTACTATTAATTTTAAACATTTAAATGTTAAGAAAAAATGTTTTGGCAAATTTTTTAGAATTATTTCAGTTTAATATTTATACTTTCTTATTTTAATGAATAATAAATATATTTGAATTATTTGAATTTCTATTTCATTATAGGTTATAATTGCATTATTTACATATTTACTTAATCACTTATTTACTTATTTCAATTACTGTTTGAATTACACTATAATTGTATACAATTTGTTTTACGCATTGTTTACATATTTACTTAATTACTCATTTACTTACTATTTGAATTACTATTTGAATTACAATTCATTTGCATTAAATATTTGTTTATTGTTTACACAGTTGTTTACATTTTTATGTTACATAAAATTATGAATCAATCAAATTTTCCCTTTTTTTCTGATACATATTTATTCTTAAAAATTTTGTCCAACGATAATTGTTATTATTAAATTTTATTTTGAATTTCAAATTTAAAATTTAATAATAACAATAGCTGTCATATAAATAATAACAATAACTATCATATAAATAATGTTAACTAATATTATAACTATTAATTTATTGTTATGTCAATGAATAAACAAATGATAAAAAATGAAATCATTTTTAAAACGAGATTTCCAAAATAATTTTAAACAATAAATTATTACTAATACTATTTACTCGATAATATATAATATGCAAAGGGCAAGGCCATTAAGGCAAGCCATTATCAATAACTCCCATGTGATTATGTTAAATAGCAAAACAACATTTTATCATTCTGCAACATCTAGTAAATAAACAATAATAATCAATATATCT
Source organism: Cercopithifilaria johnstoni (assembly GCA_916381525.1). Lineage (NCBI taxonomy): Eukaryota > Metazoa > Nematoda > Chromadorea > Rhabditida > Onchocercidae > Cercopithifilaria > Cercopithifilaria johnstoni. Next base: position 66,371 of record CAKAEH010001339.1, read on the forward strand.
TTAATACATTACTTATAAACTATATATTAGTTGCAATTAGTATAATATATTAATTATAATCAATATATTGGTTATAATATATTAGTTATAATTAATATATTTTAAGACAATTAAATTTTTAATAGTAATAATAGTAATAGTAATAACAATAATAAATAAATAATAAATAATAACAATAATGATAATAATGCTATTATATCAAATAATTATTAAATTAAATTGAAAATGCTAAATTTATTTAAACATATATTTGCTAACATTATTAATGCATTTTCAGTTATCTAATCAAATAGTTTCAAAAAAATTAATTAACATTATGATTATATTTCAGAAAAATATTTTCATAGTTTATTTTATCAAAACTGTCATCAATTTATAAGGAAAAATTAGAAAAAGAGAAAATGATAGTAAAATTTTACAAGCATTCTTAATTGTTTACAATCAAAATAATTTTCGTAAGTATTCCCAATTAGTAATTTTTTGTAATTAATTAGACTTTGTTTTTATCATAATATTCCTATTCCTATAATTATCATATCATTTGATATCAGTGCTGTAATGAAGAATAATTCATTTGCAAGAATTAGCGATAGTGGAAAACCTGAAATGATTTATTTTATTGCTTGAAAAGTTTGTAAGAAACAAACACTATTAATTTTCCATTTCAATTCAATTAAGTAATTAAAAAATAGTTTAATTCATTTTTCTCCCTCATATGTTTAGTTCATTTCATTGATGTTTTTAACTATGTGATAGCAATTTCAATTACAAATATAATTAAAAGCATTTTTTAAAGTTTCATTAAATTCTAATAAAATGCAAAATATATTTTCAAAGGAAAATTATAATTGGCATTTCTTCTTTGTTTTTGATTTTAGCTATAAGTCAAAATTCTTTTAAAGAAATTTTTGTTCAGCAAAAGAAAATTGTTGTAAAGAAAATCCTTTCAACGAAAAGCTTTACAATTATGAATTAATGAATTAAAGAAAAATAATAATTAATTTTAGGATTATTAAAGATATGAATTATTGAAACAAAGAAAAATAATTATTAATTTTAGAATTATTAAAGATATGAATTATTGAAACAAAGAAAAATAATTATTAATTTTAGAATTATTAAAGATATGAATTATTGAAACAGAGAGAAATAATAATTAATTTTAAAGTTTGTTAAAAAATTTTCATTAAAAATTCTAAACTTTTTATTATTAAAAAAGAGGAGAAAAACAATATATATAAGTTAGAAGAGAAATGATATGATAAGAAGTGGTATGATATTAGAAGAAAAATGATGTGATAAGAAATGATGATATTAGAATAGAAATGATATGATATTAGAAGAGAAATGATGTGATAAGAAATGATATGATATTAGAATAGAAATGATGTGATAAGAAATGATATGATAAGAGATAAGATTTTGAAGAACGAAATTCTTTTTTCTTTTGGATTCTTTTTTGAGTAAATGAAATTTAAGAATTAAATTTTGTTACATATCATTCTTTTTTCGTGGAAAAAAATGACGAAATTCTCTTACACTGAAATGCTAAATTATCACTTCTTTATTTCAAATTAGAAGCCTAAAAATGTCTAAAGAAATTTCAAAAAATTATATTATTTTCAATCAGTTAATTTAGTTGTAAAATTTATTATAAATCTGTAAGTAACAAATAATGTTTGAAAAGACCGAAAATGATTTCATTAATTTTCTATTATTTAAACGAATGCTATTTATGTATATTGATTAGAAGTGTAGTATTTAGAATGAATTTTATTTTTGTAGTAATATTTCCTTTCCAGAAATTTTAATCAAATATGCGATAATATTATTAATAGTATGCACTTATATTTACTACAGAATATATAACTAAAATTAATAATAAATTATATTACAACATACATTAGCACATAATTACTATGGAAGAATGTATTTATTAGAGAATATTAGTACTATACTACTTATGATATCGTATCATTCATCTGATTTAAAATATTTGATATAACTCAGATGATCGCATATCATCGGTCTGATTAAAACCGTTTGATACACAAATTATATAAATAGCTTACTATCAATATCATTCTTCTGATTCAAATATTTGATATAACTCAAATGATAGCATATCATCGGTCTAATTAAAACCGTTTGATACACAAATTATACAAATAGCTTACAATCATTTTGTTTACAATAAGATTTCATACGATTTGGTATAATTTATTAAAGTTTGATAAAATCAATAAAATTATCGTAGCATTTAAAAGCAATAAAATGTCACATTGAAAACTTTTAAATGACCACAACACATTAATATTTCTTCTATTGTCCACTTTAATAATTCTTCGTCCATTTCTTCAAATATTCCTTTTCACTTCACAATTAATTTTAAAGCTCTGAACTGTTTGATATAGGATTGTAAAATAAATTGCAACCCTAAAATTGACCAATACAATTGACATAAAAGATAAAGTAATGGTCAATAGTTTGATTATAATATTAAATCAGAACAATAAGTGAAATTTACAAGTAAAAAAAAAAAACATTATTAACTAATGCGTGAAATGTTCACGTGAAATAAAATATTAATTATATGAAATAATACTAATTTGTTAATTTTATTAATTATAATATCAAATCAGAATAATAAGTGAAGTTTGCAAGTGAAAAAAAAACATTATTAACTAATGCGTGAAATATTCACGTGAGATAAAATATTAATTATATGATATAATATTAATCTATTAATTTTATTAATTAAAAGTAAAGTTTGCAAGTAAAAAAAAACATTGTTAAATAATGCGTTAAATGTTCACATGAGATAAAATATTAATTATACGATATAATATTTGTTAATTTTATTAATTTATATTGCTAAAAAATTTTAATTAAATTATTAAAATGAAAATATTTTTACAAATAATCTTTCTTTTGTTTACTTTTAATTTTTAAATTAAATTCCATTTCATTTATATGCAAAATTTGATTGGGCAATTTTCTGCGATTTATTTTCATTCCATCCAATTTCATCGTACCTCTTTTTATTGATTAAAAAAAAGCTCTTAAAAATGGAATTCAATTTTTTTCAACAAACTTTTTATTTACGGCAATTTGTCGTATACCTTTCAATGTATTGTTTAAATTCAATTCAAACATATTTTTGCTTAAATATTTTGTCGATCATAAATTTTCCCATCCATTCACTACAATGAATTAATTTAATCGATATTAAATTTCCGGTAAATGAAAAGGAAAAATGAAATGAAAACCATTTGTAATTTATTTTATACATTTTAATTATTTTATTGATTTGTTTACTACAATTGTTTACATTTCAGTTTACTCTAATGATTCATTTCTATTAATTTATTTTACGAATTTTTGAAATTCAAAAATGAAATTTCATTTTTGCAATTTATTTTATTCATTCATACATTTTAATTATTTTGTTGATTTGTTTACTACAATTGCTTACATTACAGTTTACTCGAATGATTCATTCCTCTATTAGTTTATTGTAGAAATTTTTGAAATTCAAAAATGAAATTTCATTTTTGTTGTGTTAATTATTTTATTGTTTTGTTTACTACAATTGTTTACATTTCAGTTTGCTCGAATAATTCATTTCTAATAATTCATCGAACAAATTTTTGAAATTCAAAAATGAAATTTCATTTTTGTAATTTATTTTATTCATTCATACATTTTAATTATTTTGTTGATTTGTTTACTACGATTGTTTACATTTCAGTTTACTTGAATGATTCATTTCTATCAATTTATTGTAGAAATTTTCTGAAATGCAAAAACGAAATAATTAAAATGAAATTTCATATTTGTAATTTCCTTTTTTCCATTACCTCAAATATCATTGATATTTCACACAAAAAATTACGATAATTATTTCATGATAAACAATGAAAACGATGATAAACAATGTAAACAGAAATATTTGCCCACGTAAACAAATAAATACAAAAACAAAGACAAAAAAAATTAATTAAATATTTTTTTGAAATTTTTAATTAAAAATTTTATTTAAAATTTTCATTTGATCATTTCGAATATTTCAAAGTGAATATAATAAGTTAACGAAAAGAGGGAAATGAGAAAATATTTCTATTTCACTTTACGGCACACTACAACGATTAAGGTTAGTTAGTTTGTAATCGTTGTTAAAGAGCGAAGAGAGATTTTGATTGACGAGTTCGTTTCATTTTCATTGAGGTATCTCTCTGTCTGTCTCTGTCTGTCTATGTCTGTGTGTGTGTGTGTCTGTGTCTGTGTCTGTGTATATAATAGTATGTAAAATGTCCAAAGTATCCCAAACGAACCTCGCTAAATTGGTGATGATGGTAAGGTAGAAATTGTATTTTCTTCATACTATATTGATGTGATCGGTGCTGTTTTCCCACCTCCTTAAGCATTCTAGACATACACACATACACACACACACATATATACGTATACGTTATACACAAACAGACGACATACACAGACATATATATATATATATATAAATATAACCGATGTTGTTATTGACCCCTTCCTTTTCCCTCTTTTAATGCGTCTGTGAGAGGTTTACTGGACTAATGGACTGACTATAAGCGATAAGAGCGGATAGGAGGGTGGTCATTATGATGGGAGCAGTATGTAAGGTCATTATGATAAGATGGCAGTGATAAGATTGTATGTATGTTTGAGAGCTATTGAAAAAAACAAGTTTTAAATGTTAAGTAATTATCATTAATTATTGTTTATATCAATTAATTATGTTTGAAATAGGCTTTTACTTTCGTTTCTTTTTTGCTTTTTTCATTTACAAAAAATTCTTTCAATATTATAATAGAAGTTGTCAATTGTAATATAATATCTAACGATAAGTAATGATAATATCGATCTCTAATGATAATTAAATTTAATGATAATTTCAATATAAATATGAAATGAAATCTACGAATAAATAATCTACGATTAAATGTATATCTTAATATCTAAAGATAACTAATGATAATATCTATATCTGTAATGATAATTTCAATATAAATATGAAATGATATCTACGAATAAATATATATCTAAAATTCAAAAACTTATTTTAGTTATTTTAATAAATAATTAGAAAGAAAAGAAGAAGAAGAAGAAGAAATAGAATTCGATAAAATTTTCATTATTGACAGATTCCATTAGCCAGATGTGTATGTGTGTGTCTATAATCTTTGTTCCACTGTTCACAATAAATCTCTAATTGTAATGAATGAATTTTTATACCTTTTTTCTTTTGTTTTCACTCCTAAAATAATTTTTGTAAATTTTAGGAATAAAAAGTAATTTGATGAAAATTAAAAGAATTAAAAAACACTGAATAAAATGTGATAATATATGAAATGTGATATTGATAAAATGTGATATAAAATAATATAATATAAATAAAATATAATATAAAATAATGTAATATAAAATATAAAATATAATATAAAATAAAATGTTAAAATGATAATGTGATATTTATATAAAATTCTTCTTTGTCAGTAAAATTTATCGTTTAATAATTTGCCATTTTTTTTTCTCTTTCATCCATTCATTTTAAAATCTCTTTTAAATTGAACTTTTCCGTTGATTTTCATCCATTTCCGTTGTTCATTTCATTCCTAAAATTTAACTGTCAAAAATTTGCAATTTTTAATTTCATCAAATATTTCTCATTCATTTCATTTCATCCATTTCTTTCGAGTAAAAAAAATTGTTTCAAAAAAATATAACAAAAGATTTTCTCTGAAATTATTTCGCTTCTTTTCGCTTCCACCTCTTCTGTCAGAAATTTCAACGATACATAAATTCTATATCTGATTTATTTTTTTGATTACAAAATTTTTCATTTCTAAATTACTCTTATTAATTATTATATTTTTCAACGAGCTATTAATTATGAGTTATTAATTCCAATAGTTATTTAATCTATTTCCTAATTACTCTTATTAATTATTATATTTTTCCAATAAGTTATTAATTATGAGTTATTAATTCCAATAAGTTATATTAATCTGTTAATCAAATTAATAGATATTGTAGATATCTGTTATTTAATTTTGCAGTAAAATTGTTTGTAGCGAATTTTAAAAACTTTCTGTTAAAGGGCTAAACTTTGCATTTCTTATCATTTTAAGTAAAATTTGAATTTGCAACAATGAATATGTTATATTGTAAGTATTATTGCAATTAATATTTTATGCATTATTAGTGCTTCTAATTAAATTAAGACAATTTACAATTTAATATTTAGAAATTTTTCATTTAAAATTTTCTTGCATTTTTAAGATTTTTATTTTTTTGTCACCTCAAATCTTCCTTTATTTTTGTTCTGATTGTTTTAAAATAATTTGGAGGCAAAAATATATTTTCAAAAAATTTTCCAACAGGAATTTCATATCGAAAATAATTTGAAAATATTTAATTTGAGCAATTTAATTTGATATTTATAATTTGATGTCGAAAAAACGAAGATAATATGAAAAATCATTTGAATTTTAGGATCTGATAAATTGTAAATTATCAATCATATCAAATTACAATGAAAGAAAAAATGTTTATTAAATTTATCAGAATTTAATCACCATCCATCTGTTCATTTAACATTAATTAATTGAAGACAAATTGATTTCGATTTTTCCTCCTACAATTTCGGAAATCTGTTTCATTTTGAAAGAAGTAAATTAGTTAAGTTGTATAGCATCATCTTTATCCTATAGTTAATGAAGTTAATTGCTGCAGTAGTAATTATTTTACCGTTAGTGATGTAGGCAGACTGGACCACACACACACACACACACACACACACACACACACACACACACACACACACACACACACACATAGGGTTAAATCAATTTATGTTTATTTGATGGCCTTCAAATTGTAATGTTCTAAAAGTCTCTTCTCACTTCTCACTTAAGCAGTTGTTCTATTTTTTTCCCTTTTGAAGTTAAATGGAAAAATTTGAACTAAAAATCAAGACTGGTAATTATTTTTCCATGTATAATTCCACATACGTTATGTATATGTGTGGGTGTCGCATAAGTTTGTGTAGGTGTCTGTTGTGCGTGTATGTGCATTGTGTGTGTGCGTGTGCGGGTGTGTTTGCGTTGTGTATATGTGTGTTGTGTGTGCACGTGTGTGGGTGTGCGTGTGTTGCATGTGGGTGAGTGGGTGTGTGTGTTGTATATGGGTGGATGAGTGTATATTTGTGTGCGTGTGTTGTATATGGGTGGGTGTGTATATATATATGTGTGTGTGTGTGTGTGTGTGTGTGTGTGCGTACAGGTAGATGAATGAATGAATGAATGGGATATGGAAGTGTCGGTGTTTCAATAAATTAAATTAGAGTTAACTGCGCTTTCTTCACAATTCCCATATATTTCATGTAGTCTAAGCTAATATCAATTATCATTTTTCTTTCATTATTAATGATTTTTGACATATACATTTTGTAGCAAATAATTTGCATAAATAATTAAAATTTAGAATTAAATTCTTGTTGGATTAATTTTGTTCAAATTCAACATTTGTTAGTTTGTTATTGCTGTTGTTATGTTGCCGTTGTTGTTGCTGTTGTTGTTGTTGTTGTTGTTGTTGTTGAATAATTAGTTGAAATTTTATTTCATTCACAATATTTTACATTTTATATTTCATTCAATTAGTTACTTAAATTTTTATATTTTAGTTAGTAAAAATTTTATATTATATTTGAGTAGTGATAATTTATGCATTTCTGTGAAGGAATTTCAAAAATTTAAATTATAAATTATATGTTTATTTCTGATGGAAAATTCTTTTTGCATATTAATTGATAAATATTATTATCAAATATGGCGTTTTCTTTTCTCTCTCTCTCTCTCTCTTTCAAAATTTTTACAACTTAGAACGAAAAATTAAACGGTAATTTTAGGATTGTATTTTAATTTCAAAATCGCCTTCTCATAATTTATTTGCATACTAACATTGTGTTAATTATTAAAATTTATTAAAAAGCGATAATTTTATAGTATATATTTATTTTTTTGAAATCCACAATAAATTGTTAAATGATTTAGTTTAAAGAAATGGCAAATAAATTAAAATCAAATTTATTCCATCAATTGCAATTAATTAATTTATTAGTTTATTTATTAACTTTATAAGTAAACTAAAATGTTTTTTTCGATTAATTTTGAAAATCAAATTTTTTTGTTTAATTTGTGAAATAAAGATTAAATGATTTTTCTATGAATTTTCTGAAGAGTAATTTATAAAGGAAGAATTGCTCTTTCCATTAATTATCTTTTCTTTTCCTTTCAATTAAATATTGCTTCTTTTAATTTTTGGTTTTTCTTTTCCTCCCGGTAATTCCTGAAATCAATTTTTTCTTTCATTTATGTCACCTGAGATTTCCTTTTACTCGATTAATACTGAAATTTATCGAGATTTTCCGGGAACAAAGTGCAAAATATTTGCCATTATTTGTAATCATCGAAATATGAATTAATAATTCGGTCATTACTGTCATTAATTGTTAACTAATTGTCAACTTATCTTCCTCTTTTGATAAGGTATTGTTTCATATTGTGAGAAACGAGCAGAAAGAAGTTCAATAATTTCGGAATAAAAGAAAATAGATTGACTTAATTAAAATGAAATATAAATAATTGCATAATACTTAAAATATGAATTGATTTACTTGAATGTATTACATTATCGGTTATTCAAATACCTGTAATGGAAAAAAAGATACAAACAGATAGTATGAATAAGTATGCCAATTCATTTACATCTAATTATTATTTATTAATTAATAGTTTTAAATTAACGAAACAAAAGGAAGAATATTTGTACTATTATTTCAATTGTATAAAAAATTTTTAGTGTAAATAAAATAATTACAGAATTACTGATTGATTATTTGCAATCAATTCAAAAAGGTTCAATGAACTAATTCGAATAAGTATTTAACACTTTTTGATGAAATTCGTCATCATCGTCATTCTCATCATTATCATCGTCATCATATGTTTTTTTCCATTCTTTATATTATTTTCAGAATACGATTGATATGCGTGAGATATTAAACGTAACACGCATAACACGTATTTTACGCAAATAAGAAAATGAAATTAATTTATTCATCAAAAAAAAAAAAGGATTAAACTTCATTTTATCGAAGTATTCTTACGTAGTAAAAATAATGATTTGCTTTAAAGCAACAATAATAATAATAATAATAATAATAATAATGACAATAGCAATAATAATAATGATAATAATAATAATAATAATAAAATAACTGTAATATAATATTTTGTTTTTCTTTTTTAATAAAAGGAGAAATGAAAATGAATATGGTACTAAATTATAAAAATTTATATAATTAATTTAAAACCAATATAGATGAAAGAAAGCATTTGCAAAGGTATTCATAGGAATAAATTTATATACCTTTGATTAGCATCATTTAACATAGTTTAATTGTATGAATTTGCATCATAAAATTGCCCATTTTTATCAGAAGTAAACAACCTCATAAAATGAGTTTTTAATTATTATTAAATGCAATTAACCTTCAAAACATTTTACTTCAATACTTCGTCACTGTACTTATTAAATTACAATAAATTCTAAATTTATTTTCATTCACTATACTATAAATATTATGCAAATAATTTAAAGTATTAATATATGCATAGATTAAATGAAATTCTTTATCAATTTCTTTTTCAACATTTTCCAGCAATAATATTATCACAATTATCGTTTAAAGTTATATCAATAATGATAGTTTAAAGTTATCGTGAATTGATGTAGTAAAATGAATAATATTATTTTTATTGCTAATTTCCATTTCGTTTTAAATATTGCGCAAATATTATCATTCGTTAAAACAATACAATCAATGATAAAAGTTCGATATTAAAATAGTAATATTAAAAGAGATTGAAATTTTAATATTAAATTCAAAGAAGAGGAAGTCGTAAAAGAAGAAAAATCAAATTATCTTTTATTCTTTTTCAAAATTATGTCAATGTTTGGGAATTTATATTTATTTGTTTTGCTCATTGCGTACATTTTTCATTCAAACCATTTCTTTTAAAAATTCCATTCTTCATCCAATTAAATGGAATTTACTGAAATTGATTGTTAAATAATTCTTTTTCTTTTTGCAAGGAACGGAGGAGGTGGAAAGTGTAGGATATTTGTAACTTAAGAGAAGGGAGGGGGTGGAAGTGTAGGATGTTTGTAACCTAAAGGAGGGGGAGGGGTGGAGGCGAGGAGGGGGTGGAAAGTGTAGGATATTTGTGAACTAAAGGAGGGAAAGGAGTGAAAGTGTAGGATTTTTTGTGAGGAAGGTGGGGATAGAGGCGGGGAGGGGGTGGAAAATGAAGGATATTTATGAACTAAAGGAAGAAGAGGAGTGGAAAGTGTAGGATTTTTAACCTAAAGGAGAGTGAGGTATGGAGGCGGGAAGGGAATGAAAAGTGTAGGACGTTTGTAACCTAAATGAGGGGAAGATGTGGAGGCGGGAAGGGGGTGGAAAGTGTAGGATGTTTGTAACCTAAATGAGGGGGAGAAGTGGAGGCGGGAAGGGGGTGGAAAGTGTAGGATGTTTGTAACCTAAATGAGGGGGAGAAGTGGAGGCGGGCGATGCTTTCGTTTGGTATCGCTTGGAAATAACATATTTGTATATCTTTACGGCAC